>JAADYU020106776.1:0-12497 GCA_011763375.2 Heteractis magnifica | reverse complement strand
GGTGAAAACAGGGGGTGGGTCATACATTTTTGAACTTCTTGAAAGGGGTGGGCTGTCTGTAAAACTGCACATTAGAGGCAAGTAATTTGCAATTCCCGTATGGAAACAGGGGGGGAGGGGTCATCACTTGTTTTTACCTTGTTTTATACAGGACCAACAAAAACGAGCTCCTTCAAATCGAATTTTACCCCCCCCCCCATGTACCCTCCCTTTACTTTATGACCAGTCCCTAAGTGAAAACAACAGAAGGCAGAACTAAATGCTAAACTGAAAAATAATCTTGAGTGAATAAAGGCTCTATATAAATGTTACCTGAATATTACATTCTCAAAATAAAATATCCAAAAATAAATATTTTTACTATTTTCAACAAACAATACCCTTAAATATAATTAACTGTAGATTATTGCATTATCCAGTATTCTTAAATAATACTATTAGATTTAATTTTGTTTTACAGTAGGCTAAGGATGTATCATGAACGGTTGACATTAAACCTTGGAGATAATATATTTCAAATATAATAAGTAAGAAGTCTCCTTTTATAGCATGATAACTTTAGTTATTAAAATTATTCATTTTGCTGGAATTGGGTAATTGGAAATGAGAGGAAATTTTTGCATGGGTCTGAAATAACATGGTCACGGTACAGACTTGATGAGTGACATCCGTAAAACCAATCACAGATTACAAGATTACTGATCATCCAATCAGAATGCTGGGCAATACACGTGCAGCAAGGTACCTTTTACAGTTATACAAAGTCTGTTTTCTTACAACCAATAAATACCTCTTATCAATCGAGCATGGGGTCCGTACCATAAGTTATGAACCAAGTTTTTTCCCCACTGCCTGTGGCTCAAGCACATAGCACGCCATAGCATGTGGGCTACAAAAAAGTGGGAAAAAGGAGGTTCCATAACTTACATACTCACTACATGGCAAGGTGAAAAAATTACTTTGCCATATGATAAAGCAAATTATTCATTTTGGCTCATCTGAATTAAATTCAAGGGACACTTGGTAGAAACAAATTAGTTTTTCCTTTCTCTTAGAACCCTTCTATTTTCAGTGAAGGCTGCTAAATAATCTCTAACATCTATGAAAAGTGTCCCCCCCCCCCTTAAAAAAAAGTTAAGAAAGTGAATTCCTAGTACGCTCAGATTAAATGTATTCCCTGATAAACACTACCTAAAACCCTCATTTTTGAATGATATGGAAATTGGTATTTTTAGCCGAAACTAACCATGTTACTTAACACACTGAAGTGTAGTTCAGTTGACACAGAAACCCTTCTACTGTAGCAGAAACAGATTTTCCAAAAAGCTTAAGTAGTGAATGAGTAAAAGAGCAAACTTTCTGTTTCAAAATTTCTGGGGGTACTGAAGAGGGCCAATCCCTTGACACATTACACATTACACATTGAGTGGTAAGTGGTAAGGTACGAGTATTTTTGGAACTACATTTTATAAATAAATGTTGTCTGACATCATTAAGATATCAGTAATATATCATACAAAACAATAAACTATACAGAACCAAGCTCTTCTGCTATGTTCTCTAGCAAAAGAATTTCACCATAATTTAGGAGAGAGATTTTTGCATGCTTGGAGCTACGGTAAAAAATTATTTAAGTTTTACCCTTAACACCCAAATTCTTTTGTATCTTTAGAAAACATGCTGAAATTAATTAATGAATAAGTGTTTTTATCTCAAGACAAGACGGTTCTAGGAACCAATATACGGTGTATAAATAATGCATATTTTTTATCATTATTTGCTATAAATATTATGAAATAAAATGAGAGTTTATCAGGTCTGGCGTGACTTCACATGACATTACATAATGCCCTTTCCTGATTGGACAATACATTTTTGGAGGCAAAACAAACTTCGTAATCGAGTGAGTTTGTTTTGCCTCCAAAAACATATTGTCCAATCAGAAAAGGGCATTACATGTCACGCGAAGTCACGCCAGACCTGATAAACTCTCATTGATATATTGGTGTGCGAGGTTTGAAATGTTTTGCAGTTCACTTGTGTGACATATTAAGCATGAACACAAGAGAAAACAAGATTCATGTTCCAAAGTATTTTGACCATCTACCATTATTTTTGTATCAAATCCAAATCCTAACACATTATGTGAGATTTCTACCACTGTGGAAAAACATATATTGAGAATTGAAAAAAAAATTGTGAAAAAAATATATCAGAATGGGTGACGATATTATTTTTCTCAGGGGCAGAAACCCTACATCATAACATGCTAGGGAGTTTTTAAATTAATTCACTACCTATCCATGGATGTTGGGTCACCAAGGGGTGTTTTCGGTGATTGTGGTGCCTCATTTTCCGAAACACTTTCCTGGCTTGCTTTAGCCATTAGCATTGGGTACTCCTCTGAGCCACCCGATAGTGCATTACCTGGCTGAACTGCTATTAGTTTAGATGATGACAGAGACAGAAAGCCTGGAAGAAAAAAAATGGGATAAAATATAAAAATACTGAACAGTAAATGACAATGCTAGATTATAAGTCAGCTAGCTGCAATAGCATGTTGCTTCAAAGTGCCTATAACCCTACCGACTATATTTTCAGTATATTGATTCTACATGGGGTCAGCTGTTCAATGTCCAAAAAAATTTCATGGTTTGAGTGTGGCTTCTTGAAGTGATGAAAGTTTTCGGGTAATTCAACAGCATTAAAGAAAAGACAAAAGGGTTATTGGCACTTTAAGTTGTGGCTGTCAAGTGTCATTCTCTTATCAGTAAATAAATTGGATTAATTTTATTTATTCATTAATTAGTTTGCTTATGTTGCTTGTGTTTCAAATGTAAATCAGGCATGACTAACCAGGGAAGAGATCGGCATTAGTGAGTAGTAGCTGAGCCTCGGAGCTTTCCATTTTGCGCTTTGATGTGATACAGTATACTCCAATAAATGATAGAACACACCTAATGGCAGACAGACAGATGGTCAGGCATAATACTAAAGAAATGGTTCACACTTAGCATGCATCCATCTTGAAATGGATGCATGCAGGAGGTTGCTTAAGCACGAAAGAAGCGTAAGAGTTGCATGAGGCGTAGCTGAGTGCAGCTCTAGCTTCTTGAGTGCTTAAGCAACCTCCCAAGTGCATCCATTTCGCGATGGATGCATGATATAAGTGTGAACTGTTTCTTTTATAACATAGCCAGAGCTGAAAATAGTAAAAATATTTGAAAAAATATGAATGAAAATCTTAAAACATGGGCATGTGTGCTCTTGATCACGTCAGCATGCAGTCCATCATGAAATGAATGCATGCTTGCGCACGTGAATTAACCAATCACAGTGCACATTATACCATGGCTATGTTATAATGATAACTAGATGATCTGAGATTGTAAGTTGGGCTCCAGTGATGCGCACTGCTGTAAGTGTTGATCATTGGCTATGCCCAGTGGTTCTACAAATTAAAAATAGGATGTGTAATAGATGTGTGATTTCCAGTGATTTCCAGACAAGTCAGACAAATATCATGAACTTTAACTGTACTTTGGAGGAAAAAAAGCCTTTGTAATGAAACAGAAGTTCATTATGTGTCAGTGGTATTGCCCACTGCACGTGACTGAGCTTTTCGATGATACCTTAGGTTAACCTAGAGTTGGCTTTCGCCCAACTAATTAATTCAATAGAATGTACAATATATTATATATAATACAAAATTACAAATTCAGAACCTTTGCACAGAATTTGTAGGAAATAACTCAACTTACCCAAATAAAAACATAAATATCTCTAGGAAGGTTAATCCATAAAATTCTCGATATAAAACAATACCTACAAGACAAAAATGTAGAGCATGAAACTGTATTTTCATTTTTCCTGTTATTTGCATTTTTTAAAATCCCATTTCTCTTGAATACAGGTACAAAGGTAGTTCAAAGCAATGCTTTTTGGTTTCATCAAAAACATTCTAGTATTATATATTGTTTGGTTGTATGGCTCTTACCACTAATAATAGCACTAATTGTGAAAAGAACAAAGTTTGTAGGAACCACAACTGTAGCATCAAATGATTTCATCGCTCTGTTCAAAAACCTAAAATCAACATAGAGTCCACTTCAGTATCTATATCAGCACTGCTGTCTAAATAGTTTTTGTCTATTCGCTTTTCCGCAATACAAAGAAAGACTGGGCATGATCTCTATCTCATCCCTAAAATCAATCCCAGAATCCAATGCAAGATGGCAGCACATTTTGATCTTGTCCCCAAATTCAGTCCCATAATGATGTGCAGCATGAGTTCATTCCAGCCCTCTGTTGAATTTTGGAGAGAAGAACAATAAAAATGGAAAGTGGAGAAAGTGGGAAGTGAATGGGAAAAAGAAAGGAAAATCTACATCAACTTTTGGTGTTTATCTGTCAGCACTGCTGTCTCAATTTTTAGTCTATTTACCAGGAAGAATAGGAAGAAAGTAATAAAGGAAAGTGGGAAGTGAATGGGAAATGAAAGAGAAAGCAATAAAATCTGTAACAATGTTGCCTTAAAATCTTTTTTTTTGTCAGGAAGAAAGCCAGGAGAGTAACAAAGAAAGTGGGTAATGTATTGTGAATGAAAAGAGAATGCAAAAATGGGAAGGGAAGTGAAGGGAAGGGAGAAAATAGGGTCGGCTTGTACCTCTCGTAAGATTTAATCCTATTGGATTGCTACCCTCACGATAGAACAATAGAAAATAAAACAATAGAACGAGCAGACAATGAGATTGATTGTTTTGTTTCTCCAATCACAACAGATCTTCCAAGTAGGTCTGACCCTACCGAGAAAATAACTAATCTAATTTTGAGTTGGAATTATTCCTTACTTGACTTGTGCTACAGCTGTAGCTATCATCACAATCAACATTATGTAAAGCAAAGGGTGTCCCAGCTGACTGTCACCACTAAATGTGATATTTAACATGGAAGATACAGCTTTGGCTGAAATGACTGTTAGGGAACCTAAACAAATGAAAGAAATATAGAAAAACACTTTAATATCTTTCAATCACTTTTCAATGGCTTTCCCACTCAAAATTTAATTGCCCTATTTTATTATGACATTACAGCTTGTTTATGAGGGGGACAGAACCATCTACAACAAAAGAAATACGAACAAAATTCACTCTGCTAAAGAAAAGTTAACTCTCAATTTTTCTGTTTTCCAAATATGATGTACTGATGTTTAATACACAATATTTAAACTGTATTTGGTGGCTGTTACCGCTTTTCTACAGTCTACAAAACACATTTAATATTGATTTTCTTTGTGTTGTTACAGTTTTGTCCCCTCCCCCCCAAGACTTAAGGTCAAAACACACTAGGCGACAAGTCACTGCGACATGACTTGGGGACACCGCGGGTTGCTGTGACAATTCCCCTCATGTGTGCTGTGGATTTTCTGTGAAAAATCTTGTCCCAGCGACAGAATTTTGTCCCTGCAACATGTCGCACGAATTCAAACTGGTTTGAATTTGTGCGATGATCGAAGCAACGAAGTGAGTCGCAGCGACGTGTTTTACAAACAATACACAATAGGCAATCTGTCACCGTGACTTGTTGCAGCGACTTGTTGCCTAGTTTGTTTTGACCTTTAGTCTTTAAACAATAGATTGTTTTGATGTGAAGTCATAATGAAATAGTGCAATTTAAAAATTCTATCTTTTAAATCACTGGGAGTGCAACATGAGATGAGCTAGTTCATGCACATGTGGACTAACACAAAATCATGGCAATACAATAGTATTCAAGTTTGGCATGGGTCACTGATTTAATAAACTCAAGGCCTTTATATTTCAATTATTTATACTTTCATTTTCATTTTGGGAGAAGCACATTGCATGGACTTGATAATTTACCATACATTGACAGACAGCTACTAGTAGTTGAGGATTTTAAAAATATCTTTAAAAAGCTAGAAAGAAAAATGAATGACAAGATACATGCATGTACATGTATAATTTACTAACCTAGAAGAGCAACAAGCATGAGAAATACCACCACATTCTCCAGGTTATACTTGATTTGCACGTATAATAGAATACAGAATGCTGTTACCTCTATAATCTGTTGTCAATGAAAAGCATTCACAGTGCTCAGAAATGTATCACTTAATATGACATCATCATATAACCACAGATATTATCATCACCATAGCTGAAGTGAACACATGCAAATGAAGAAATGTCTGAATGAATGAAAAAAATTAAAATGAAAACTTATTCACAATTCATAATATAAAGTCCAGAAGATTAAGGAGGCTTGAAAAGGTTTTCATGCGAATGATCTTAATGAAGTTCACATGATCATTTCAACTGTTTCCCCAAAAAATCTCATATTATTTAAACTAAAATAATGATGTAACGATCTTTAAGAAAATGACTACAAACTAAAAATTTAAAAACTAGACAGTAAAACTTCTTTAAACTTGGCTTAACCTATATTGTTGATCAAACATTAATATTGACTTACCAAGTACACAAGAAAAGGCCATTGCTTCATGTAAAATGCTAGTTCTGGTCCAGTGAGCTCTGAAAATTCCTAAATATTTCAGAAAATATTGAAAATGTTTTCAAGATATTAGCCAACTATCAGTGGTACTAGCAGGGTTCCCAGTCATTTTGAAAAACTAAATTCCCTGACTTTTCCCTGTTTAAATAACAATCACTGACCATTTTGCACAAGAAAAACAAAAACAATTCATACACCCTGTATGATGTTTTGTCCACAAAAACATTTTTTTATCTACAATAACAATCACGTGACAATTTTTCAAGATGTCAATGGTTTATAATGCTTTTTCTAAAGTATACAAACTTGAGTTTTTTTTCAAGGCATTCAATGTTTTGATACAACCTTTATCCTTTAAAATACAACTATATTAACCATATGACAGCTATTATGGGATAGCTGTGACAAAAATTCTCCGACTTTTCCCTGACTTTAGGTGAAAATCTGAATTTCCCTGACTAAATAAAAAAATCCCTGACTTTTCCCTGACTGTTTTTTCCTGACTCCTGGGAACCCTGACAAGTGTGAGTCAGATCACCTATTATATCATTATGACTCTCTGCCTCAATTAGGAGTATTATCAAATTTAATGCTCTGAAACTCAAAAGCATTTGTTGACTTACTTTAGTGGAGAAGGTGATAAGTAAAAATGCACCAACAACAGCCAGCAATACACCTGAAATGTATTCAATAAGACTATTTTTATAAGAATTAGAATGAAAAAGATGAGTTGAATGACATTTTTGTCCAAACCAATACATGTTATCATACTCCCACCTGATAAACATTAAATATAATTTATGCCTCAAAAATTCTCATACAAAAATCCCCAAATTTCAGTTCTTGTTGCAGTGCAAAATGCCCTTAGTTTGTTCGCAATTGGCAACACAGGAAAAAACAACTAAGTGTTTGGCATAAAATGGCTATGCCAAGAGCGTAGCCAGACTTTATTAAAATCATAAAATCATAAAAATATGAATACAAAGTTATATAAATTCTTAAAAATTTGTTGCCCATGCGAAGGTGAGGGTCAATATAACGCCTAATGAAATGCTCAGGTGGTCAGTGAAAAAAGGGGGTGGGGGTGGGTGAGTGAGTTAGCGTGTCAAGGACATCAGGCAACTGATTACTGCCGTTTGATGTTGTAGTCATGGTGTGACCAAAATGATGAGGCTCTTATGTGACATGTAATGGACCCTTAGAGGGGCCAATGAAGCAAAGCATAATTCTTACCCCAAATAACCGCTGACCCAGTAATTTTTTAAACTGAGCATTTCATTGGAAGCTATATTACATAAACAAGACATCTCTTTTTCTGCATAAAATATTATTTGCTAACAAATAATTGCATTTAAAGACACTAGCTACATATAGCAAATTAAATAGAGGATATTATGTGGGTGTGCGGCAATATGAATTTTATCTTTGAGTGTTGATATCTCTCATGAGTGAGTGTAGCAAACGAGTGAGAGATATTCAACACAAGAAGATAAAATTCATATCTCCAAGCACCCATGTAATGTTCTGTTTATAATATGAAATCCTAACTACAATCAAGAGATGGCAATTTTTGGACACTGACTGGTGAAAAAAATTGAACAAGACTGCAAAACCAATTTGTTTTGTTCTTGTAATAAACCACTATTTGGGAAAAGGATGACTTACAACACGACCATTCAATTCATACTAATTACATATGCAAAACCTTGCAAAAATACTGAGACCTGTCCAAAATGATATCACACATGATGAAAAAAATGATATCACCACTGGTGGGGATTGGGATATCCCAGTATAAAACTATATTTCATATAATAAATAGAAATAATAGTCTGACAAATAAACTTACCAAAAGCATCTTGATATCGTATCCGTTCTTTTAAGAAAACTACTGCAATAATGGCATTTGCTGTGAAAAATGCAAGAAAACATTTACAAAATAAGATAATTTGTCCTTTTTTCTGAGATTCATGTTTTGATTTATGATTCTATTTACCAATAACTGTTGTGGTTCCTAAAGGAGCAACTAGTGATGCAGGAGCAAAGCCATATGCCGAGAAATTACCAACTTCACCAAGTACCATAAGAATAAGACCAATCCTATGACAATAAACAAATACATGCAATGTTTATATGACAAAGTATATGGTAGTCTTTGGAGAAGGATTAAAAATATTCGCTTCTTTCCCATAACCTGACAGAGAAAAATCAGATTTTTGAGAGGCTGGGAGGGTCTAAGGAGGGTATACTGTGCTTTATGGTCTATCATTGTATGCATCTCTAGGTACAGAGGAAGGAATGAAACCAAGTATATCAAAATTGCAAAATACAGCAGAATTCATCCAAGTTTGAAGCTAAAATGGAGTGTACAGAATAATGACCCTCAAGCACCATTATGCCAGGAAACAGTGCAGACACCTACCACCAGATTTTACTTTTCAAGTAGTGCACTTCTTCTTCAGCTTTTGCTTGTTGGATGTGAGAATATTTCTGTGAAAAAACAGGTTTCAAGATCAGTGTTGATTTTCTTATTTCAACGTCAAATTTTTTTTTTAAAATTAACTGTGCAAGACACTGCCACAAGCACTGACAGACAGACAAACAGAAAGACAGGCAAGCTAGCTCACAAGTACACAGAATATCAACCAATATACAGAATGTTGTGACAGACACTTGGACACAGGCATACTCTTTTAATCCACATCTATATGAGCAAGCTTTCCTTGACAAGTATCCTTGATAATTTTCATTGCTTGTCTAGACAATCAGCAACTTTTCTTTGACAATTTTCTAATTGACAAGGTTTTCTTGCTCATGTAGATGATGAACAAGTTTTCCTTGACAAGTTTAGATTGTGCCTGCAATGCCTTTCAATCAGTGAAGTAACAAGACTGAGTACTATAAACTCATTAATATTCCTTGCCACATTTTCCTTGTTGTCTGTCTACATGAGCAAATTTCATCCTTGACAATTTTTCCTTGTCAAGGAAAAGCTAACATGCCAGCTTTTCCTTGTCAAGGAGAAATTGTTCATTTTACTCCATCTACACAAATAAGTTTTCCTTGTCAAGGAAACCTTGCTTGTACAGTGGCTTTAGATACCAAAAAGACAGAGACCCAGGCAGGTAAGATGACCATGACAGACAGACAGACAGACAGACAGACAGACAGACAGACAGACAGACAGACAGACAGACATAAATTTTTACTAATAATGACAGTAAGATTGAAACTGGACATACCTGAATATTCATAGAAATGCTAATAAGAAGATTCCCACCTATAGCCAATGCTGATCCAATGAAAATATTCTGTTGATAATCATCACAATCAAAATAAAGATAAAAAATTAGGTGTGAAAAAGGTTCATCAAGTGTGGTCAATCTGGAAACAGATGTTCAAAATCCCTTATTAAAATATAAGAAATGACATATCTGAAACCCAGGCCTTCAAATATATGTTCAAATTACAAGCAGTTTGGAGAGTTCAGTGTACAATGTGCAGCTTATCCAAACAAAACAAAACAATTAAAAATAGTGTTTGTTTACTCAAGAAATGAAAACCCTAGAAATGACATGTTCTCTTCACATCACCATAACAACAAAGAATTGATGGCAAAGTTTATTTTGTCTCCAAATGATGTGATAATTATCACTACTGAGGATATTTTATGTAATTTCAAGTAACTAACAAAGATTATTCAAAATATGCACGCTTCCTCCATAAAAATGTAAGAGTTAAAAACGTTATTAAGGAGAAAAATGCAAATGTTCCACAAGTTAAAATGACATTTAAAAGGTTGGAGAGCAATCATTTCCAGTATGGTGGAGGGTTTTTGGGGTATACACCCCTTCCTGGTGACAGGAAAGTGCCCTTCCAAGCTGTTATTATGTGCCTCTTTCACTCACAAATTCTACAAATACTACAGGTGGACACTTGTCTAGAAAAAATCCTGGATCTGTCCCTGTTTCCCAATGATATGTTACTTGCAACTTCAAAACATTAATGAAAATGAAATCATGGAACACAGTTTTTTCAAACTATTTACAAGCTTCTTTTATTCATGTAAAATTTCAAAAAAGGAGAAATGATTTCATACTAAAAATAAAACCATGTCATATTTATCTTTTTTTTTTTTTTTTTTTTTAAATTTTTTTCCATAAATTATAACTTTATCTCATTGTGACAAAAATACAAGACATAACTAATGCTATCAACCGAAGATAATCTTCAAAATATATCACAAAACAACTCATTAATTTTTGACAGTTTTCGTTTTCAACATTGTAATGTGTCGTAAAATCGAATTTCTTGAAAGAAAGGAAAAAATGTTTTTTACCTGTGAGAAATCTTTGTTTAATGTAATGGAAATCTTTTAAAAACAAACCTTTGGTGGAACCTTTGTTTTCCCTCGCACAAAAATCAAAATCAAAGAACAAACAATTCATTAATTTTGAAAAAATAAATTAACACTGAAATTGAATGAGATGAATTTTTAACGAGAAACTGGATGAACATTGTTGGTTGTTGTGCTCTGGAGGCACTCAAACGTACATTATCACGACTCTAGACTGTACAATTCACTAACTCTTTAGAAAGTACATAGATATATGAAGATTATTCCATACCCAAATAGTTTATTGGTTATCGAGAATAGTAAAAGTTGGAGACGATATGTTCAAGTGGAAAGATTTTTGGGGCGATGAAAATTCACGGTTCAAAGGATTGAATTTGCAACGTTCGATTCGAGTGTCTGGTGTTGGAATGCCGCTTTTTCGAATATTTTTCCGCTTTCTGTAGAATATCACCTTCAGTAAAAATTCAGGCTTGTAGTTTAGAGTACTAACAGAATAAAACAGGAGACAAAGTATTTTGGATCAGGCAGTAGTATCTTTGCCCAGTCACAAAATTTACATAAACATGAAAAAACTCACTCGTTTCTGGTTCGAATTTACATTGAAGTCAGTGTGAAAAATGTCTTCATTGTAAAAAAATTTATAGCAGAAACCAAGACAGGAATAAAGATTCTCAGGCCGTCTTTTACGAGAGAAAAGGGACGCTGAATAAAGCGAGTGTTTGTTATAAAATTGATAGAAGAGGAAGAGTCGAGGAAACGCCACAATTCAGCTTATAGGTATGTCAAGCGTTAGCATTACCTTCGGATTTAAGCGCCTTCAAAATTTGCCTCCCAAACAGCCCTTAACACAAAACCTATATTATTAAATTTAACTTCCTGAGATAAGTTCTTAGCATGATTTTTCGAGTAATAAAGGATATTTCTATTTTACCTTGGAAGAAAGTTGGCTCTCAGACTCGTCCGCCGCCATTTTTGTTCAAATTCAATCGAGTGTTCAGCACTTTTAAGGCATATTTATCCTTGAATACTAAAGTTTTTCCAACACGAAAGCATCTTGCACCTGCCTTGGCTATCACTTGATTCGCCCGTAGTAATAATTTATTAAAATGGAGTTTTTCTCGAGGTTTTTTCGCGTCAAAATGAACTCAGGTTGGTCAGAACATCGTATTTGCATATCAAATACAAAGAAGGCGTCCAGTCTTGCACGGACAGATGGTTCTACTCATATGGGTGGGGTGGGGTAGGTTAAAGTCTTTTCAGCGTTCGCTGCTGATATGGAAGTCGTATGCGCAAAAGGACGGTGCTGCGATATGATCTGGTACAGTGCCTTTATTTCCTAGTACTGAGACTATACCTCCTCGAGGTACCAAAATCTATAAGGTTTCAAAATTAATTATCAGACTTTATGTAGCTTTTAATGACAACATGTGACAATTTAAACAAACGTAGCTAATCCAATTAACGTTGTCGTTGAAAAAAAGCCTAAAGCCTAAAGTTTTGAGAGCGGAATCATGATTTTTTTTTTCACTGTGACATTACAATAAGAAACTCACTGTATGCTTGCAAATTCTACAACTTGGACACATATTCCTTAATTTCTTAGATA
>JAADYU020106665.1:0-12500 GCA_011763375.2 Heteractis magnifica | reverse complement strand
TAACTATTTTATCCCACACCATAGAAAATACAAATGCATGATGGGAAGGAAGAGTGGAATACCAACAAATATACAACGGCTTTCCAGCATTCTGATTGGCTGTATTTTCTATGGTGTGGGATAAATCAATTTATTTTATGATAGTTTCAGATTAATCTACGTAGGGCAAAATGATTTGTCATGTTAATCATTTTTGTACAATTTCTAAGACTTCTCATGTACCAACATCGGTATCCACTGTCTAAGAGATTCACTATTGTGGACATAGACCCTTATGGATCAGCAGCACCGTTTTTGGATGGAGCAGTACAGGCAGTGGCTGATGGAGGGTTGCTAATGGTAACCTGCACAGATATGGGTGTACTTTGTGGGAATCACAGTGATGCATGCTATGGGAAATATGGTAGCATGTCACTTAAAGCAAAATTCTGCCATGAAATGGTATGTTAAATAATTATGTGAACACTAAATATGACATTGTTATAATAGAACAAACATGAGAAAGAGTGTTTTATTCCAAACATTGAGAAGGCGGTTGAAAAAGCAAGAGTGCAGCTGCATTTTTGGTTGCCTGGCTTGATGTGAAATATAAAATAGGCTGTACATGTAAGTGTAAACCATTACCATTATTTATTTTATTAATTGTCCAACAGGCTCTGAGGATTCTCCTGTCATCAATAGAATCTCACGCAAACCGTTACAAGAGATATATTGTACCACTTCTTTGCATCAGTGTGGATTTTTACATACGGATATTTGTTCAAATGTTCACTAGTCCTTCAGAAGTAAAGAGATCACCAAGTAAACAGTCTCTGGTTTATCACTGCATAGGCTGTGGGAGCTATCACTTTCAGCTAGGTAAACAGAAAACTTTTGTATATAGTTATGTGTGTAAAAAAGTAAATTAGAGAATGTACATTGGTATTGAAAAATGTTTAGAGCATAAAATAATGCTATTAAATGATGTCTGATAGTTAACCAGTTAAGACAGAGACTTCATTCTTGCCATTATTATGAACAAATGCATGACAGAATTGGATTTGGAGGAATAGGTTGAATGCATCCTCAATGAATGACAAGTGATTTTTAATCATATAAACTCATATGCTTGTGATTCCAACTTAGATGCTGACAATAGCCAAACCCAGTCCTTAGCATTTCCTCATTCACCAGTTGAATATATCTCTGCTCTTAGACATATAATTTGCTTATAATCCAGCTTATATTTTGTCACAGTTGGTCGGCGCATAGAGGTAGGCTCAAGTAAGAAATACCCTCCTGCCATTGGTCCTCCTGTTGGAATGACATGTGATCAATGTGGTTCAAAATTCCACATTGGAGGTCCAATATGGACTGAACCGATGCATGAATTGGAGTATGTGAAATCATTGAAAGAAATGGTGAAAGCAAGCCAAGACAATTACAAGACATCACAAAGAATCATTGGTAAGAATTAAAAGCAGATTTCGTATGACTGTGAAAAGCTCACTGCATGAACATGGTCATGACATGGTCAAGACACAGTAAGACACGTCAAAATTTTAGAAAACATCACAGTCACAGCAAGGCACACTTACTGCACCAATTGTGCCATGAGCTTTTCACAGTCAAACCAAATCTGCTCTATTCATGATATTACACATCCAAGAGAAACCATTCAGTATGCCCCATGGGTCCAGTCCCACGTTTGCACTGAAAAAAATCAGTTCAATTATGCCTAATATTGTTCATTTTCCTTCATCAGGTGTATTAAGCATGGTTGAGGAGGAACTACCTGAAGCACCTCTCTATTATGCCCTAAACCATCTCTCCAATGTACTCCACTGCAACACCCCTTCCATGATTCAATTCAGATCTGCTGTCTTAGGCCTTGGTTACCAGGTATCTGGTACACATGCTTGTGGCACAGCAATCAAGACAAATGCTCCAACCTCAGGTAAAATAGTCTGGGTAGCAATGGGTTTAGGATGGGAGGGGAGGGAATGGAAAAGGAGAGGGAATGAAAGTGAGGAAATCTGCAGGGAAAACCAGCAAAAAATATTTTTCATTTCTATACAGGGAATGTGTTTAGTTCCCTTAAAATTTTCCATTTAAGTCTAATCAATCCCCACTTTTTATTTGTTTCAGTTGTTTGGGACATCATGAGGTGTTGGGTAAAGCTTTATCCAGTCAAACGGAAAGCCAATGACAGCCCAGGCACAATTATCTTGGGTAGAGAGCCTGAAGTGGAAGTATCTTTTGAGACACAGAGTGGAGCTAATCCCTTGTCAAGAAAAAAGGGTCTTTTAAGATTTCAACCAAACCCTGAAACAAACTGGGGACCAAAGGCTAGGTGTGTAATGAAGATATATTTATTGTCCTTTGTTTATTTCTTGGTTTAACTCACTGAGGAATTAGTTTATTTACAGTTGCTTAATTTTTTTCAAAAGTTCTATAATATTGCTTAAATTTTATTCATTTGTTCACCCATTCATTCACCCATCCATCCATTCATATTGTATTTTTTCCTAGAGCAAAGAAAGGAGACAAACAGGAATCTTTGACAGACAAGAGAGAGCGTTTACAAGGAAAGCGAAAACAACCAAACGTGGATGAAGCTTCCCTCAAGAAATACCAATGCAAAAGATGCAAAGCTGGCAAATGTGACTTAGGAGAAGATTGTAGATATTCCCATGTTCAAGATGATGAATTAAAAACTGAGAATAGTAGTGAGAATAAACAAACAAAGCCAGGTGGAAATGCCAAACAAACAGGGAAAGATTGTGAACAACATGTTGGAAAACCCACAACAACAGAGGACAATTCTGCGATACCTTTAGATATTGAAAACTACAGACAGAGCTCAATCATGGAGGCAGAGCATTCACTTCTCTTTTGATTTCGTATCCTTTTGCAATGTGAGTACCCTAATAGTTATTGTTACTGTTGTTGTTGTTGGTCGTGGCAGTCATGATGTACTCACTGGTAAACAAATGGGTGGTGGTGATGTTGGCTGGTGTGATGGGGTGTGACAGTCACAGTACAATAATGACAGCAGTAGTGGTGGCAGTAGTGGGATGGTTGGTGGTAATAGGGGTCATAATTTTTCATTTTTATAACATCTGTTTATATTCATGTCGTGTTATATATAAATTCCTTATCTTTACCACCTAATGATTTTATTTGTTTAAATAAACACGAAGCCAATCATATTAATTCTATCAGTAACTGGGTGCCCCTCTCCTCTTTATTTAATAAGTAAAAAACCCTGGATTTAGCCTTGAAGCTTGCTTAAGTAGACTATGAACCAACAACAACAACAGGACAACATTTTAAAACTTTAATGGTCTGTTCAACTACATGTAAATACAGACTTTCAAACTAAACTGAGTTGATACAAATAGTACATAAGCCAAAAATAATACTATTCAGTACTTCAAAAATAAGCCATTCACATTGCCATTACTTCACACCTTCCTAACAAATACTAAATGATGTGTAGTTTATTAAAAGATATATATTCCTGTTTAGTTACATATTCAATATACACCCATTTACAAATAATGCTGCTCTTTCAAAGGCAATTTTAGGTCATTGGAATTATTGGCCAAACAGGGGGAGCATCTAGCAAAGCTTCTTTGAAACAATAAGTGTATAAAATATGCTTTCTATGCTAGCCATTAGGATTAGCTTTTGGAAAGCTTTTACAAGACTAGGATTTTAAGTACAAAAGCTTTGAAAAAACATGCAATTCTACCATTTTTGAATGGAATCAGAGTATTTATGAAAAAAAGTTAAATTGATGTCTTTTAAGAAAAACAATTCATAAATAAGTCTTTTAATTGTTGTCAAACCACAACCAGCCCAAGCATGTAGGGAATCCTGATATACTTTGTTTTTACCAGTCAGTCTTTGAAGGGTAATGATTCAAAAAATGTTCTTACTAAATTAGACTATCCTATGACATCATTAAATTTTCAAACTTATGAACTTTGAGTTTGCAAAATCCAAGAGATAGTAATCCACTAGCCATGCCTGGGCTAGTTGTTGTTTTGAGTTTGTAAAGATGACATATTGGTACTGAGAGCAGAGCTGCACCATCCAACCTGGGCTGCCTTAATTTTGGCATTTTATTCACTAAAATCTGATCATTTTCCATGTACAATAATGAATATAGTTTCATTGCTCTCTAGGTTAAACACAATTCCAAAGCAGTTTTAGATGGGACAGATTGTATATATGAAAGAGGATTTTTATGCATACCTCTTATTAACCGACGAAGTAACTGTAAGTTATGGACAGAGTTTTTCCACTGCCTTATGGCCCAAGCTTGTAGCCAGCGGGCAATAAAAAAGTGGGGGGAAAACAGGTTCTATAGCTTACAAATGGACTGGGCAAGCAAGGTTAATAAGATATTTATTTATTTATATGGCAAGGTGAACACAAAAATAGGGTTGGTGGTCTGTACCATATGTTATGGACCACAAATTGGCCAATGAGAGTTGGTGAAATTGCCTTGCCATATAATGAATATTGTTATAACATATTTTTCCAAAAGGTTGTTGTAATGTATAATGATTTCACTAAATAATCAGTATCCCATTCATTGATTTGTTTTAAGTGTAATTACTATGTGAATCAAAAATCAATCAAAAAATATATTCTTTATAAACAAGAAAAACTTTCAAATATTTAAGCAATAGTGGTAAGGAAAAAGAAGTTCTGTAACAGAATTATAATGAGAAAATGAGTGAAGTGGTTGCGTGAGTGTCACATTACATGTGAGATTATTGTATGAAACATTTGGACTGTGTTGGAGTTTAAAATATAACAAAAGCTTAACTTGTTGCCAAGAAAATGTTACTTTTTTCTGAGAAGAGCATTAGTTTTATAATTATGTTTGACCCATTAAAAACTGCAAAATGATAGTAATTAAAAGTGGCTTCACTGTAGCTTGGATACCTCAGTGGAGGGTATCTTTGAAAGACTTGATTTGGAATTGGTTTCCAAAAAAGATTTATCCCTGTAAAACATCTGCCATAAGAGTCGATTTTATCTCATTTTTAGTAGTAAAATACCATCTGACTGTAGTAAGTCAAACCCAACAGGTTATTTTGTGTTACTGGATGTGATGACACTAAGAAACAGAAAAAATATTCACCGAAACAGAAATTTAAATTGGATGGATGGATGAATGGAGGAGATGGAAGAATTTGATGGGAATTGGGAAGAAAAAACCAAATGCATTTTAAATCTTTTTTTCTGGGTAATAGTAGTTCTTCATACAAAAAGATGGTAATGGAAAGTTTGTAATTATAACCTGTTATATATACCTACAGTATATCTATTTAATATACTATAGACAGCCTCTCATATTTCATTCTTTGTGCTACTTTCAAGCCAAATTACAAAATGAATTCAATATTTCCTGTTTCTTAGTTTCATCAAGCCCAATGATGTTGTCATATTATTATTAATATTATTTAATATTTTATTAATGACCACTGTCACTATCTGTTATGCAAAGGTTTATTAGTTATAGAAAGTTCACAAATCAATGAAATGAACTAATCTCGTTACCCTTGGCAATAATTACCAACAGCTAAATATTATCAAAATATAATACTAATACTAATAATGTAATTTAATGACCCATTGGTGAAAAATAATAATGAGGAAAAACATCAATTAAAGCAAAATAGAATGTTCTGATAACAAAATTGTAACACGAATTTAGAATAGCAATCAATGTTTTCCTAGTAAGGTATTAATGGCTAAAAATTAAATATACAGCCATTTCTTATGAAACTAATTGTCTGATGAATCCAAGATGGTACATGCAAGCATACATAGTGTGTCATCTCTACAGAAATGTTTTACACAGGCATGCAATGAAACCTGTTGGATGTACATGCTTGGTAGGAAAAAACTATAATAATCATTTCTTGAAATTGAATTCAATCAACCATACTCAAATTCACTTAATGAATGACCCTGAAACAACAGTTTGAAGAGGAGGTTGAAGTAGACAAATGAATGCATTTACTGCATTTATCCACTCCAGCGTCTACTTAAAACCATTGTTTTGTGGTCATTCAAAAAATTCAGGAAAGGTATATTGAGGTGGTTAGGTAAATTTTCAGTTAATGGATGCATTTGCCTAACCTCAGAATCATTATTTGGTCAGGTCCTTCAAGCATGAAATTAAAGGTCTATTCCTCAAGATAGACAATTTCATTTAAAAAATACACCAGCCAACATTGAAGGATCATACACAGTTTACAATTCTGCATTGTTGACTCTTTCAATTTCAAAAGAAATGACAGTAGACTAAAACATAATTGGCTTACAAACAAATAGGCTTCTTTTGATTTCTAAATAGACCTTTCCTGAATTTACTTGGATGATCACGAAACAATGGTTCCAAGTTGAGACTGAACTTGATTCTTTTGTTTATCAAGGTCAACCTTGACTTGTAACTATATATTATTTCGTGATCATCCAAGTGAATTTGGGAAAGGTCTATTCTACATATTTCTATAGAGAATAATTATGTAATTAATATATATATATATATATATAACAAATAATTCAAAATATCAAGAAGCTAAACTAGGAAATGTTTCAGCAAATGTTTAAAACAGAGGTTAGGTTTTCTCATTTTATTTAATTTATATATTTGAAGTTTCATTTTTATTTGATAAAGTAAATTGTGTAGGCAAAGAATTTTAAAATTTCGATCAGTGTTATGAAAATAAATATGTCCTTTACAAACCTAAGTCTGTCTTGAAAAAATGATGAAAATTAATTTTACAAAAGTTATTTGCATGATTATATTTTCTGTTCATTTTGTAGTGATATTACAATACCTCCCTTGAAAATATGGAACAGGCAACTGTCTAAAAATAATCATCCTCTTAGGAGCACAAAAATATTTTGGTAAGACCATTTGTAGTTCAGATGTTGGCTAAAAAAATAGTTTTATAAGTTAACTTGTCACACATTTTGACTATGAAATAGAAATGATAAAATGCTTTGGTCTTTTCGAAAAATATGATGAAAAAATTACTAAAGTCTTCACAAAAATCCATTTGTATTGACATAAATGTTTCTAAAACCCTTTTTAAAAAGAAAAATACTTCCACCCAAGCTTCCAAAGATTTGAATTAAAAAGCTTCAAAGAAAATTTCTAATATTACAAAATATTTTTTTGACTTTGTATATGAATAATTATTTAGTGCTTTGTCGAGGATGAAGATTTTTAGCTACATTTACTGTTGTTCCACAATTCTCTGATTTATTTATCTAAACTACGAGTACTATGTACTATTTATTCTACTAGATATTTCCAAAATTAAAACTTGGGTAATATATTATTTGAATTCTTAGTAAATATAAAATCTATAAAAAGCAAAAGATAATATTAATGATATTAATGATAAGAAGAATATTCTTGAAATTCTGACAGACCATTTGGAAATCTAATCGTCTTCCTATGTATAAGAGTTCATCATCAACAAACTGGAATAGTTTTGGCGATATGATAATAATTATTGTTATTTATGTTATTGATAATGATATTTTGATCTTTAATGATTACCCAAAAGGGATGCATATAATCAAAAGCACCACTATCTATTTACACATCTCATGGTGGTCACTTGATTCTTATGTTCATTTTGATGGAACAAGAGTTGCTGTTTAAAAAGAAATATAGTTACCACATAGTGATACTCATGGGGCTGCGCTTATGAGAAATGGAACACAAAACTCTTAAAAGACTGCATTTTTTTGATGATATAGATTAATTTTACCAAAAAGGGAGTTTGATACCTTGACTTAATATTTTAGTCAGGAACAAATCACCAATGAAGTGATAGCATGAAGACCTCAGCAGCTGCTGGGCAGCGCCTCTAAAAGGCAACCATGACAACCTTTACAGTGGCTGGAAAACCCTGAAGAGGTAACTATGACAACCCCATGACAACCTCTGCAAGGGCTGGGAAACCATGGCAACCCCAACTGTGTCCTGGCAACCCAAATAATAAAGTATTGTTTGCCATAAAAAAAAGATAAAACTTGCAAAAGTGGAATACATGTGTGTTCAGAAAAAAATAGCCTTTTTCATTCAATTCAGAACTCTTAAAGACTTCAATAAAATGTCGCAAGAACACATATTATCCAAGTGTCATCACTGCTGATGACAACAAAACTGATTGCGATAATAATCCTAAAAGATTCTTGCCGCTAGTGACATTTAGTTCACTTGTGAGTTTTAAAAATGAATATCCCCATTCAAAGGATCAGGTTGGTGCAACCTCGTACCCAGGGCTCACTCTCAAAGCCAGAAGGCCTAGTTACGAGGTTCCAGGTTGTACCTGTGTGAATTCACTATATACAACACTGCTTTCCGGGCTAAAAAAAGGCAAAACCACGGCGTCTTCTAGAAAATGATTTTCATCTCGACTGGACTAAAAATTGAACCTGTAAATTCTCTTTTATCAAATAAGAAATTATGATTGTTTCAGAAAGGCTTGGTAACCTTTGTAACCCCTCTAGCAGAAGGGGGAATTTTTAGCCCCAGAATGCACTGTGCGTATCTGTAGAGTGAGGTATCTCCCAGTGAATTCTGGGCTAAATCGTGCTAGCGTTCTAATCGTCATCGTGTTTCATCCACTACTTTTCCCTATGGAGGCCTACGAGGCTATATCAATTCATTTTGTTTGTCTAAACCACGTCTTATGTTTTCCGGAATGGCCAGCATCTTGAGTCTCTTAAACGGCTAAACAGCTAGGAAAACAAGCTGTTGTCTTCCCGGAAAACATATCTAATGACTATCTAGTATGATCTAAAATTAGTACATGTATAATATATACGTATATATCCTACGTCCCTAAAAACGATGTGCTACAAACATTACGAAACTACAAGGTGTCTAAAAACATTCTTTTATAGGTTGTCATGGCAACGCGAAATATACGCATGTCTTTACTTTCATTAGGATTTGTTATCTCTAATATCTACAAAGATTACGAGGGGCTAGTCTGGCTGTAGCGGGGAGGCAACCATGTCTAAGCCCATGGCATTGCTATACTAAGCGGTATTCACAAAGTTATAGAATCTATGCAAAATTAAGTCTAAGAAAACTAGTATACTTGCACACACTAAAAAGAAGGCCTTTCCGGAGCGGGCGTTGTACGTGGCTAGTAGATTTGGAATTAGCGGCCCGCTTGAGCAGCAAGACGTTTTTTCTGGTGCGCAAAGTATAGCATTTAATACTGATATTCTAGCGTGGTTTGCTATCTTCAATCACTTTAAATTACCTCCAGGCCTCCGGGACACTACTTTTGTCTTTTTGGTGTTGTTTACCTTTACCATCTGAAGGACACAGTTCTTGGTCTATCTGCGCCCTCTTTAACCAGCGGCTTGTGGAATTCTCGTCCTGCTCTTGAGTGGATGATCGCCCAGCACTGTTCACAGTAGTACTGTAGACATGTCACGTTGGCGCAGAAAAAAGGCGCGAATTTCCCTCCACATCGCGCACCGTGGCATTCGTCACACAATTGGTCGTCTAAGACATACGGCTTGACTTCAACCTGTACAAACCAGAAAAAATATAATAAGTGCTTCATAAACGAATATATTTACTCTTCCCCGTTACAGTGGAGCGCGGTACACGTACTGCGCATGTCCAAAAACTGGCGGGAAAATGGCGCGCATGCATATAAAAAACAGAAGATCTGTTAAATATGTGAGACGGTGTAAAATACTGCAAATTTAATAAGACCCCTTGCAGCAATTCCCAAAGCAGTTCAATCTGGAGGGTAAAACCATAGAGTTTGACTCTCCTGAGAATCGAAGACTGAAAATATTCCATTATTTTGTCCTCCAAATAGGAATTACTTCAAAGAGTCTATACTAGTTTTGTGTTATTGCTTTTTAATCGTTTTTTTCATTTGAATAAATTAAGCGAAGAAAAATTTGTCGTTAATCAATTGTTATACGGTGAAACAAGTTCAAAACTTGCGTTTTCTCCTTGTAGTGTTTGTTTCTTCACCCTCTTGCATGATGACCCTTGAGTCTGACTTACCCGTTTGTCGATATCTCCATGTTGTAGCTGCACAAAACGTGCGCTTATGGCTGCGATGTAGCTTTGCTGATTGGAAAACGCAACACGACCTGCACCTATAAGTATAACAAACAGATTCGTAAATCCTACTAAATAGAATAGATACTACTTGTTAAGTCTTTGAGTGCTCTGCTTGCCAAAGAAGAGGCCTAAAGCTAGATCCGCAGGGGGGGAGGGAGTGGGACTTCTAAATGGGAATATTTTCCAAATAATTTTCGCGGTTGTGAATTAATTGCTGGGAGAAGAAAAATGAGGGAAAACTAGAACAGTTACGTCAATTTTATCCCAAAATGGACAGGTAAATTTTTTTTTATGGTAACCTAACTCTCGTTTACTTCTCTCTTTATCAATGGAGCTTGAGCTTTTTATTATAATGAGCACTGGTGGAAAAGTGGGGGGAGGGGAGGGGGGGAGGCTAAAGTGCGCGGCGCTGTCGGATTTCTACAAAAGAAGTTGCGTCAGCTGAAGCAACTGAAGGTGTTATTACCATATCCCAACCTATTCATATGTGAACTCACCCTTAGGATACTTGAGTTCAGGATCCACGTCAATACCCGCATAGCATACTCCTCCGTACAGTCTATCCATAATCATCGCTAGCTCGATGGCACGCAGAGGGCGAGGCACGCCTCCAACAAAGATTGTTTTCCTCGGATCTAGAGCTTGAGAACCGTCCATCACAAAGTCTGCATCAGACAGATTCCATGGACGGATCTGGACCTAAAACAATGTAGATCATATCAAGTTAAAAAATGTGCGCGATGCATGGTAACCAGACCTAGCGCATGCGCACCACGTTAAATTCACTGATACACATGCGCAATAAAATTTCCATCGATGCTGCTAATACGCATGTCTGTATAGTCTGCAGCAGCAGTGCATTCTGGGACTGTTAACTCAGGCAGACTAGTGATATAGTATATGCCTAGAATACTAATTTACGCATGCGCAGACCATAGATTTACTGTGAGCATTTTTATGCGCAAGAGCAGCAGATTGTAACCATCATTTAGCATAGGAGCGCGCGTAGTCGGAAGATAACAAGTCACTTCGGGTTTGAGAGTGATGCTTATCAATGACAGATGGGTCATTAAGGTCTTACATCTGCAATCTAAAATCTAAAGTTTTTATTTCATTTTTACTCTTCTTGAGTATCTGTCATTTCTTGCGGTTAACAGCATGTCAGTTTTTGTTTCAAAGTGAGAATGTCCCAGCTCGATGCCCGCGCATCCAAGTATCGTGGTTCCTCCCTTATGTTGTAAACAACTGCGCAAAACTCTTTGAACGAACTCTTTGGGCAGGAGTTAAATATCTAATGCTTTGCCTTCAATGTTACACTTGTTCGAGGGCCAAGAGTAGAAACAGTCTGGCCGCGGCAAGGTAATCTTAGCCGCTATCTCAATAGCTGTCAGCGCTAAGGGAAGTCAATCCATTTAGGCTACTTACCGGCTTATCCTTAATGGTTGGGCTAGATACACACAAGTATAGTTTGTCATCCTGACGGAAACACGCGCCTATCAACTTCTGTACCGAAATCTCTTCCAAATATAAAAGAAAAGCATATCCTGTGACAGAAAAAAATAAATAAAATAAAATAAGATAAAATAAAATAGGTCTAGACTTTATTGCAGAAAATCAAGAGCGCTTATAAAATACTCGAGGATCTGTTTACCTTTGGGAGGAAAGTAGGATTTGCTCTCGGCTTTGTGAGGCCAGTCAACCGTCAAACTTCCAAACCTACAAAAGCTGGCGTGGATTTCGTCTGGATGATTGAAAGAAATAATGAGAGGCGCGTTGGTGGGATGGCCTAGTTTAATCCCCAGACAAATCGTCTACAGTTAAATCATTGTTGTGCTATTAGGGTACTGAGAAAATAGCTATGAGCAAAAAGTGCTGATTAAGACAAGGTTCCATTACGCCCCGAGAATATTGCGGATCAAATCTTAAAAGACCCCAAATTGTCTATTTTTCGTGATCGCATTGATGTCATCGTTCGATGTTATGATTAATGTTGAATTTTTAAAAGTATTGAATGTTTGTTATTGTTTTTGTGTTATTATGGGTAGCGTACGCTGTTATTGCGTCGCCTCTAACAATTGTGACTCCAACGGGTCGGGTCCCTGGTTCGAGCCCTGCGGATGCCGTTTTTTTCCTCCCTCCGCAAAAATCAACACGTGAGTTGAGAGTTGTACGCTGTAAATATTGAATGTAGTGATAGTGTGTGTGTGGAGCAAACCTCACGGAAGAGCCCCTCACGGGGAGTGATGGTTGTAAAATATGCGGGTTTTTTTATTGATTTGGTAAAAACTAACAAAACTGACCTAAAAACTGGACGTACATTAGCTGGGGGAGGTATTCTTTTGAGCTCCTCTGAAGAGTGCGTCACAAGAAA
>JAADYU020106443.1:0-12506 GCA_011763375.2 Heteractis magnifica | reverse complement strand
CCACATGTTATTCAAAATAAATACCCTCATTTTCTTGCCAACTCTGGTAAAGTCTTCAATGTCCCATGCACTTGCAAGTCCCAGACGTTTTAAGTTTGCATGGCTACCAAGTACAGATGATTTGGAATAGTAGAAACAGGTCTCACCCTAAAATTAATCAAATTTAATAAATCCTGCTACCAACATGGAAACATATGATTCATATATTGACATGTAACTTGACATACAAGTTATAAATGGAAAATATGTAAAAATCCCTAGTGAAATGTCAATAGATCTTTCCCAAATTCCCTTGGATGATCATGAAACAATGGTTTTAAGTCAAGGTTGGCCTTGATAAACAAAAGAATCAAGTTCAGTCTCGACTTGAAACCATTGTTTTGTGATCATCCAAGCGATTTCAGGAAAGGTCTATTATCTTCATGCTCTGTTATCATTCTTGCAGTAAACACTTGACAGCATAGTCCTTTCTCATGCAGCAGCCACATTTATTCCCATGAGAATAAAAACATTTATTATGCCTGGCTAAGCTTGTTCTGAAGTGCTTAAATGTGAGACTAATTGCCAGGGAAAAATGTATTGTTTCAGTAACATGGCCACGGCATGAGAAAGGTCTATCGTGTTCCACAAAAACACATTTCATACTCTCTCTCTCTCTCTCTTTGTAACATGCATAGATGCAGTTCATAGACTGAGACAACATGTAGACTCCCCCATCATTCCTCCCTTCCACTCCCCTCTGGTAGCCAAGAAATTTTATGAAGAAAACACCAGTCTAAGAATATACATTGTCCCCCTTCTATTAACTCTCTAACCCACGTGAAATTTTAATCCACTTACAGGGCAAAGTATTTTATTAATATTGCATGTATTTAACAATTAGACTACAAATTTGAGTTTTCTATTGGCTGATAGTTGACAAGGGCAAAGCGAGAAAATGAGAACAAGTAGTCTAATTGTTTTAGTAAAAATCTAGTTTTGTTTCCCTGGAGGAACATTTTGTAGTAATTCTCCAATATCTCAAATTGTAAGTTCTTTTAAAACATGTCTCAGGAAAAGCTGCCATCTTGAATTTTCTCTACTTACCTATCAAAATTAGGTGAGTAGAGTAGCCAATCAAGGTGCGGGGATTTGCATTAGAATACTAGTAGATTTTTACTAATATATATTATACTAAGATTATTATTTATGTTTCTTCCACATTAATTAATAATAATAAATAAATAAATAATAAATAATAATAAATAATAATAACAATAATAATAAATAATAATAATCTCAATATGATGCCCACATACAAAGAAATCTTATATTATGCTACCTTAATAGAGGTATCAAGCAGCTTCCTACACTCCTCATTCTTGTTTCTGCCAGTTGACACTTTTGGATGAATGCAAGAATGCTCTCGGCTGGATAGAATACACATCCTAGCATGCTTATAGGCAGTCTTGCCAAGCTCACGGGTGATCTGAGCTACTTGCTTGTGTGTTCTTGTGCCAAAATAGATTTTGGGGACTCTGTTAAGACACGATTAGAAACATCACAAGTAAAAATTTGAGACTTACAGATTCTATGACATCTACATATACACATACTTATATATGTGCATACTTATATATGTACATACCTTAAGGCCCACTAAAACAACCCCCAACAACATCAATATTGTTGGCAGTTTGTTGGTGTTTGTGTTCAATACCTGATTTTTTCTGCATTCTTGTCCTTCTTACAATCACTTTCTCCAGATGTTTTTGTCTCATTACTTGAACAAGGACTTTCCTTGTTTGTGGGTTCAGCTTTCACTTCGGGAGGGTCATTATTTGCAACATTGTTGCAGTCTTCATTGTAACTTCTATTGTCTTCAAAGTCTGCTCTAAAGGACTGGGGAAAAAATTACATTAATTAAAAAGGTTAATCATTATATTTTAGGATGTT
The DNA here is from genome assembly GCA_011763375.2 of Heteractis magnifica. Classification (NCBI taxonomy): domain Eukaryota; kingdom Metazoa; phylum Cnidaria; class Anthozoa; order Actiniaria; family Stichodactylidae; genus Heteractis; species Heteractis magnifica. The sequence continues at coordinate 10,571 of JAADYU020106443.1, read as the reverse complement.
TCTGGGTGCTAGCTGGGGTGTGTTCAGGGAGCTTAGGGTAAGTTTTGGGTATATGACACCCAGTGTATGGGTACAGTTTTCTTGGTGTTGGATTTGGTGCAACGCAGAGTGTTTGCAAAGAATGGTGTGGCAGGTAGGTACATACAGTTAAGTCATCTTTTCCTTGATTGCATAGAGTTTTTCATTATAGACCTTTTTCATGTGGCAGCCATACTTATGCCTGGCTAAACCCATTCTGAAGTGCTTGAATACAAGGCTTGTTGGGTAAAAAAGTGTTGTTTAGTCAACATGGCCACAGCATGAGAATGGTCTATACCTTAACATTGTTAATGTTGCATTCAAAACAAAAGCTATTTTTTCTAAAATTTATAGTAAACATGATATTGTTTTGGGAATTTCATGGTACCTTATGATTCATGTAATGTACCTTTATGTTGCCTGGTGTTCTGAAACGTTTATTTTCACATTTAAAATCATCTTCTTCATCATCACCATGAGGTTTTATTTCAGTTGTTGATATTTTTGAATCTAAAACAGGTGATTTTTATTCAGCAATAGAATTGAATACAATAATACAATACAATAAAAACCATATCACACCTTAATGTACCATACCATGTACTAAAGTAATACACCAAACTATACTACACATAGGATGCCTTGACATACAGTTTAGCACAAAATGCCATATGCTGTACTAGGCTGTACCATATGTGCTGTGCTGAACTGTACTGTACTGTAACTTAGCAATACCATACATGAATTCCATGCCATACAATATATAATGTCTATTGCAGTAAATTGTAGGGTGTTAGCCAACCATTTACCAACACCTTACCAGCCACTTACCAACACCTTACCAACCACTTACCAACACCTTACCAGCCACTTACCAACACCTTACCAACAACTTGCCAACACCTTACCAGCCACTTACCAACACCTTACCACCCACTTAGCAACATCTTACCACCCACTTACCAACACCTTACCAATCACCTATTGACACCTTACTGACAAACCACATACTTATACCTTACAGACCACTTACCATACATTACATATAGTTCAAAATAGCCTATGTTATAAAAGCAAGCTAGTAAGGCATTTTCTATATGAAAAAACTGCATGCAAGGTAACAGTGAGGCGCAATAATTCTGCTTGAATTTTTGAAAAAATGTGGAAATGAAAGGAATATTATAACCTAACATAATTTAATCTCTGTATATACCAATTTTAAAAAAGGCTGTTGGAGCCAAAGGCGATAAGCAAATTAGCAATAGGAGATAGTCCATTCCAAGATCCAAGAACAGCTGGAATGACTTGTGTTTCTGCTTCTTATTCTTGCCTAGAACAAGGAACTTAGTGTTTTGATGTTGTTCATAGTCAATGAAACTATTTTAAAGACTTCAATTATTCGCCACTTTAGAAACGAGCTAGGGACTGGAACCAAGTTTTGTGCTAAACAGCTTCTTGGGGTTGCTTGAAGGGACAAATGTAGCATAAATGAGAGTAAATATTACTAGTAATGGCAGATTCCAGCTCATTTTATCTCAGTGAAGATTATATTCCCAGAACAAAACTCCCCAAAAGTATCAATAATTGTGGTTGTGCTGTGTTTACTTGTATGCCCATAATTCCTTCCTGCCTTGGTATGAACTATCACCTATTGCCTATTTCATTTGGCTCTGACAACCTTTTTCGAAATAGATGTAATGTATCCTACCTGCAGATGGAGTTGAATTCTCATTTCTAACAGGACTCTCTGATGAGGTCAAATCAATAACTTGTGCATTTTCCACTGGCTTAAGGGCAGGTGAGGCTGTTTTACTATCACAACAGCTCCCTGCAGCTGAAAAAAGGCAGACCCATCAGCAGTGTCTTGGATAATGCCTAGTAAACATTGTTGGGGTTTACATTGTATTTGAGAACATAGCTCCCATGTTGGTTGACTTTAACAAAAGATTTAATAGTCTTGGATTCTTTTGCTATGTCAACCAATATGGTAGCTATATCTTTTGTTCTCTGTATCATGGAAAGGGTTGCACACCAAGAATAGGTGGCAGAGCAGTATGACAAATGAGGTCTGAACAAGTTAATCCTTACAAGGACTTGTTTTGCATGATTCTTCTTCTTCCTGTGCCTTTGCTTTCTCTGTTATAAGAAAATACCAGCTAGTTTATACATGTTTTAATATCAAAATTATATTAAGATGTTACCCAGCTTATGGACTTAGCATTGATTAGCAGGAGGATGGAGTATATTTCATTTTTACTGTGATGATTTTGCCATGCAAGATGCAAGAATTAATCAGGCCCTACCCTTGACAGATGCCAAAAAGACTGTGTTCCAACCCCAAAACCCATGCAAAAGTTTTGATAAAGTTTTGAGGTAAGTTAAAAATGACCCTCCCCCTATTTTTACCTCCCCTCCCCATGCTAATTAATACTTAATACAGTTTGCATAAGCATTGGATATTGTATCATACAGTATCTCACCATATTCAGCTGTTTGCCATGCAAGACAAGAACACAGTAAAGCCAAACTTTTGCCACTTCCAGTAGGACTTTCCAACAGACAGTGTTGACGACAATCAAGACCCTTCATAATCTGGACAGCAAAAACAAGCAGGAATATTATGTATACCATACTGTATTTTAGGCAGACATTCATATCCAATAAGGTTTTGCATGCCATCTTGAGAAAATATCTGTACAGTATTTTCTTTTTCATGATAAGTCACTAACGAAAATGAAATTGTCTTTCGGCATCAGTTCACATCTTGCATGTTGATTGGATGCTCCAGTACGAAACATGTTTTGGCGCCAAGCTAACTCCCCTCAATTAAATACAGTTATTAAGTGTCAAAATTTTTGTATTATTCAAATGTGACAGCTATAATCATCAATCTGCTTATTTTCAGTAAAACACAATCAGTAGAACCTACCATATTCATCATTATGTACTGTAAGATTCTGAATTACATCCTTTGTTTTTTGATATTATATTACAAATCATATTTCAAGTGACATCTTATTTTAATAATGAAAGATTCACTTTCACTATGAAAATCTTATGAAATTAAATTTCAAGAAAAATTTTTATCTCAGGGAGTTATTGGCCATGGTCTATTCTTTTCCCTCTGTGTAGAGAAGATTTTGTAAGACTGTGAAAAGCTTGCGGCAAAGTTGGTACCATAAGCAAGCCTTGCTGTCACTTTTCTATGATTTTGATGTACTTTGCCATACCTCGAACATGTCACAACCAAGTTCATGTTGAAAGCTTTTCACAGTCCTACAAAATCTGCTCTAATGACCACTTTCCAAGGCATACATTGGTTCACTGGTCAAACACAAAGCATTCTATTGAAGGTGTGAGGTAAAAATTTGAATAATCTTTTGAAAGGACCTTGCAGCCTCAACTGAATGCTTTGTGTTTGACCAGTGAACCAATGTATGGAAAGTGGTCAATACCATATCATACTTATGAAGAAGTTTGAGCCAATTTTGACAAAATATGGTCAGTGCTGTAAGCATGCCTTGTTATGCATGACCGTGATGTTTTCTAAAATTTTGATGTGCCTTGCTCTACCCTGACCATGTCTCAACCGTGTTCATGCTGCAAACCTTTCACAGTCATACAAAATCTGCTCTAATTATACCAGATATAATATATGGTATAATATGTGCAGAAGTTTGAGCCAATTTTGACAAAATATGGAGAGAAAAAAATATCCATACTGTAGAACTACTGGACATGCTGAAATAAGGCATTAAAACTCTGGTAAAAAATGTAATAAAATTTATCGCATAACAGAAAAATCAATTTTTAGTCAATCATTAATTAACTAACTACAGCAGAGCTGCAGTAGAAGGGGAGGTACCCAGTGAATACCCCCTCGTGGCCACATGTCACGAATAACTAAAAATTCGTCTTTAACTCTGATTCTGCTCTTTCTTGGAATACACCTAAAACTAAAATATCATTATTGCCGAAAGCACAGCAAGCAAGCTATAAATATTCACCTCGTGGATAATCTGAAATTTGAGCTTTTGTAAAGGAATGTAAGTTAAAAGTCGTTTGCCACTCACCTTGTCCATCATACACAGCTGCGTTGGATAAGCTTTACAGGGAAAAATCAGCTTTGTGCCATGAATTGTATACGATACTCCCTCTGCCATGACTGGTTTTCTCTTATTTCAAGCAACTGCTTCAAATAAAAACAACTTTTACGAAGTTTCTTGCTGGTAGACGTTGGTCAAACAATCAAGGCGCCGCGAACGATGACCACAATTTCGAGTTAAAATTTCTAGTATACATACATCTCCGAGGCTGAAAATCAAAGTAGAGTGTGTCCTTGTTATATTTTTCGGCCATTTAAGGAAGGATTCCATTCATAAAAGGTACTATTCTCGTAAACCATCGAGAGTAAAGGCGGGAAACTTTTAAACGATCCGCCACGTTTAGCTCGGTGCGCAAATGTTGATTGAGCCCAGTCCCCTTGTCTTTTGACAGTTATCGTTCCCGCCTTCACTCGGGCTAACTTATTACTTGGGCTACCCTTTTGCAGTAGGAACGGAACCATCTCGTAATATTCGGAAATTTTCGAGATTTCTAAAACCTAAGAAAGGGTTCAACCATAGACCTTATTCATTTATTCTACATGTAGTGTAACATACCAAAAGTGTCTCACAATTTCGTTGCTGCAACCTTTGTGAGAAGTAAAACTGAGAGACACACTTTTGGTATGTTACACTAGGCAATGTCTCGTGAGACTTGTCTCACAACAAAATTGCAAGACAAGTTGCAAGGAAAATTGCCTAGTGTAACAGCACCTTAATGCACCTATCAACATTTAGCCCCAGGGTAGGGGGGGCAGGCAGACCCAAGGAGGAAATGACATTTTTGAAGGAGCAGAGTCAATTTCCCTACCTCCTGGAAGAATCACAAATGTCAAATTTCCCCTCCCTCCCTTCCAGGCTCTTTCATTCTGTCAAGTTTTAAATTCTCTATTATGGGGAGCATATACTTGTCAAATGCCTGACCCAAGGAGCAAGATCCTATGTCAATTCCCCCTAGGTTGCCTGCCCCCTCCCCCACCCTGGACTGGACTGCATGAGCTTGCCATCCAGCACATTTTCCCATACAAATCCTAATAAAATTTGCAATCTTAAATATTTCATGCCATCTCTCCTGAGTGTCAAACATTTTGAGCTGAAACTCAATTTTTTTATGAATATAGAGATGCTCCTTTCACTCCTGATTTTCATTTTGATACTGCTGCTTGATTAAGAGGGTGGTATGGTCACATGACCTTTTATGTTAAAGGCCTATTTCTTGCACAGCAAAACATCATGAGCTGGGGATGGAAAAAATGTTTCCGAGGGGATGTTAGAGAAAAACTTTTTCTCAAAAATATACTATTTGAAAAGCTGGTCATCCACTACAAGCTGAAGGAGAAAGAAGACTGGCTTAAAAAAAGCAAGACTATAAAACAAAACAAAACAAAAAAAACACAAAACACTGACAAAAAAAGTACTAAAGAAAATACTGGTAAGAACAAATCAAGTCACAAGTTCAGAAGCAGTAATTACCTGTAATACTTGTAATTACCTGTAATAATTTTTGTAATACTTACAAAAAGCACAAATGATGTGAAATATATTTCATAATTCCAAACAGAACGTCTAAGAAATTTTTATTTTGGCAAATGTCTTTACTCCCCAATTCTGAAACAGATAGAGATGGCATGTTCTTGGCTTTCACGTGTTCCTGTGGGAATAGTATCACAAAGATGTGGCAGCCATGTTGGTGTACCAAACAATAGAAGCTGATTAGAAAATCTTTTAACTGTAAGTACACCAACATGGCAGCCATGATGTCACATGAAAACCAAGAACACTTGGTGCATCATAGCTGGGGCCTCAGTGCATCATGGCCATAATTCATTTACTTGATCAAAAACTATGAATAAATATGGACAGAACCACAGTTTAAGATTATAAGTTTATTATCTAAAACAAATCAATGTTATACTGGACATAGTTGACAACATTTTTGCAAAATATTTACAGATCTGAAAATATTCCAACTTTAATCAGAGAGAAATGTAGGAATAAACAGGGACATGTTCTTCTGAACTCAAGCTTTAAAAAATAATAGAACCTTGAACGAATTAACTTATAGGCCTGGTTAACCAAAAGCATCGCAACAAGCAACATATGCAGACTCAGTTGGTCATTGTTCCAAAAGCAGCACTTTTCATTTTTTGCACCTGTTTGAGAAGAGCAAAAATTTGTGTGTTGCTTATGATACCCATGTAAACCAGGCCTTGTCCTGTGTAGTGATAAAGAAATGCCCCTTCTGCAACATTACAGACAATCCATGGCCTAGTTATCACTGATTGCAAGTAAGCCAATAATCCAATGCCGCTAATTTTTACTCCATATGCAAAATTAATACATAGGATATGGGGAAAACCTACATTATTTGTGATCACTAAACTAATTGCTTGTTTGCAACCATTCCCAAGAGGATTGAAAGACAAAGACATGGTAGCCATGTTGGTGCCACAGACAAAAGGACCTAATGAGAAATCTTTTGTTAAATGGCACCAATATGGACACAGACACAAAATGAAATCAGAGAGTTCTTGAAGCTTATTTTTAGGCCAATTTCTTTTTAAGAAAACTAACTCTGAAATTTGAAAAAAAAAAATGAATAACTGTATAAAAGCTTTAATTTATATTATTGGATTTGAAATCTAGGAAGAGTCCTGATAAAATATCTTTTAAGATAATAATAACAACTGTAACCGCTGGTACTTGGGTTTCATGAATCATGACCAGAATTTTTAAATTTAGAAATGTGTCATTCAAGAAAATATCCATACCTATCAAATGGAAGAAAACAAAATTTTGAAGGGGTTTGGATAGTACATGTCATTAACTGTGATTCTCGTTATTCTGTGAGCTGAGACATTTCAGTGGCTTGTTGCAAAACGGGTTTTTCACTGCTGTCAATCAAAAATAATCAGTCAGTAGCTTTTATATTCTTGACTGGTGGCAGTGAAAAACCAAATTCCATCTGGTAGCTCGCAACTACTGAGTTCGCAGAATATTGAGAATCACAGTAAGTGTACAGTCTTGTAACCTTACTTTTTACATAAAACACACTTAAGGATGGACTGGGGTATTGGGAGGAGTTCTAAGAATGTCTTTCTACTTAGGTACTGGTATAGACTATTTCTTTTGAAAATAGAAATATACAATTTCATGACAAATCATGAAAATTTGTTAGCACCTGACAACACAGAACTTAAGGGAATCCTGTTAAATAAGACTCATTTCTCTGGCACATCTTCATCTTCTTTCTTTTTCTCTTCTTTATCTGCTGTTTCTGTTTTTGATGAAGTGGTAGTCTCACCAGTATCTTTACTCTCTTCATCTTTTTCAGCATCCTTACTTTCTTTAACGTTTAATCCTTCTAATTCTTTAGCTAACTTATCACTTTCTTGCTCTTCAGATTTTACATCTTTGTCTCCTATAGCTTTCTGACATTCTTCAAATTTTTCTTTAAACTTTTTTGCATCTGACAAAAAGAAAAACTTCATTATAAATCAAAGGGTTGACCTACACTTTTCCAGTAAAACAATCTATAGAGATACTTTGCACACCATAAGCGTTTTTCATTCATGTGTCAACCAAAGATAGATTGGCTGGAAAACCAGCAATCTGAGAAGAGCTGTTGTGATGAACAGAAAACGGATAGCATACTACCATTTTTGCTCAAGCATTAACCATTAATTATTTTTCAGGTTTCACATTTAAAATGTGACAATTTGGTGGCAAAACTGTTGCTTTGAGCAACAAAATGTATGCATTTGTGGCAGGACACTAAACATGAAAAAAAAGCCCAGATTCACCTCCAAGCCATTCCTGAACTTGTAACTTTTGACAAGCACTGCACCCAAGTCTTGGAAAATTAGGAAAACTTTTTAAAGAAATCTGAGATTGACTCTGAAACTAGCACTTCATGTGAACTGAATGTGCTTGTCTTGTGTTTCAAACATGTTAGTGTGCTGCCTCAAATGCAGACATTCCATTAGTCAAAGCAACAGTTTGGCTTCCAAAGTGTTGTGTTTTAAACATGAACAAACCCGAAAAATGCTTAACAGTTAATGCTCGAATGAAAATTGTAGTATTGGCATCACATGCATTTTTAGTGAACATAAGTGAACATACTATTATTGATCTGTGATGATATAAGGCAAATACTGGAATTAATTGTTGTGTGTCTTAAAGAAATAACAACATTAAATGTAATCATACAAGATCGAACAAAATTCTGCTATCACTTACTTTCGGCATTTCCAAACTTGATGGCTAAAGTCTCAGATTTACACTCCTCATCAGCAAATTCGGCAGCTACAGAATAGACCCATGCCTTATCACTTCCACAATTTGGTTTTAGTTCCATATCAGTTGTAACTGTTGAAGGCATCAAGTAAGACATGAAAACATACTTCTAGGATAATCTTTTACAGTGCCCAGATGGAGAATAAGGGTGAGGGTAGGGTGGGTTGAAACAAAACAAGTGACTATGATGAAAATGGAACAATTTGATCAGCTTACTAAGGAGATAGAATTTGGCAATCCAGATAAATTTTCTGGAATGTTCAATAAAATGTTAGAAAGTCAAATATTGAGCTCTGTTTCTTCCATTATGATAAATAAATTATTGGCCGATCTTGTCTGGTCTGGATAGGGGGATAGTGGTCTTATTCCTTTGGCATTTGGGTATACCTCACTAATTGCTTCCTCCATGCAATTGCATAAGCAAACCTGAACAATATCCTTTTATCCAGACCTCTTTTATTAATAACCTCTGTTTGAGAATATGAAGACCAGTGGCACTACATCATATGATATATGAATCATTCAATATGTGAAGGAATATATGCACTTGGAAAGACTGAAGTATGCAATGATAGTAGCAGTCTCAGATTATTGCTCAAGCAATCGAAATGCGTGACAGCACGACCATGCCACAAGTTCTTACATAACACATATTCTGCTTTATACCAAATGTGCTACACTGCTTTCTACACTGTCATTTCATTTCTCTTTTAGTTTTCATCAAGTACTTCTTACTCAAGATGTTAGTATACCGGATAGTATACTAATTCAATATTCTTTATTTACAACAACTTTTAATTCTAGTTGCAAGTCGCCTTTGGGAAAAGCTGGTAGTGATGGAAACAGAACGGCAGAGGTATCTGCCAGGAATTTTCTAGGGTCTTTACATTAATCAAACTCTCAAATAAAATCCATTACAGACTGTTAGATCTTTTAGACTTGACTGTTTACGATCGCTTAAGTGTGTACTTGGTTTATTCGAGAGCTTGGTATGACTATGAAAATGGAGTTACAAGACGACCATGTGACGACTTACCAAGGTGATTAGCACAGATTTTTAGCGTCTTGTCTCTTCGCATAAGTATTCTGTAAGTGTTTTTTTCTTTGTGTTTCAGAATCTTGATAACACCGACCCCTCTTTCTTTCCATTCGCTTTCATCACCGTTTGTATCGTACCTGTACAACTTGGCTCTCCTGTCGAAAAATTCAAGTTTATGTAAGCTATCGATGAAGTACACCAAAACCACAGCGTAACAGTAAAAACTTACGATTGGAATAACTCTTTTTCATTTTCTTCAAGAGATTTGATTTCGACTTTCGGTAGGGTAACGATCGGCTCGAAATGAATTTCTGGATTCGCTGGTGGTTCCTGTGCCTGATAAATTACATGAAAAAAGGACATCTCAAGTCGAGAAACGATAAAATACCATTATTATTCGATTGTAAATTAATCATCTTACCGTCTCGTCACTCATGGTATAATATATATCAAGGATGCAGGGAGATGAAGTTGGATTGAATGCGCTTTATCTTCTGGTCAAGATGCCGAATATTGTTGTCAGCAAAATTTTCCCGCTAACGCTCAACGATTACGAAATGCGCGCATTGCGCATGACAGACAATACCTTTTTAAACGCGGGCTCAAGTACTTACTTTTTCCCCCCATCTATCTACGCTTTTCATTTTCTTCCCATTTCTCCACTAATTTTTTTTCTCTTCTTTTTGTCGTTTACATCGTTTCTCTCATTCTTTTTTGCAAATATTTTACTATTTTCAATCAAGGTAAACTGTAGAACAGTGTAGTCGAAACGTCATGTTTACAGGTTATCTTTTTTATATTTCTGGGGAAAATTGGATAAAGAAAGGACTGAGACAGAAGGATGTAATCGAAGAAAAAAGGAAAAGTTCTGAATTCACCAGGTAGATATTAGTGGTCACCCATCCGAGTACTGACCCAGCCCAAAAGGGCTTGACTCACTAGGTCTAGCGCTTTCAAAGCTTCAACCGAACAATGCATGCCAAAACAATGCACCAGATAGACTAGTATTCAATAGTTTTCTCTTTCAAATCGACGTGAATCGTGGTTAGAGCAAGGGGTTGGTCGTATATGGTCTGGGGACCGGCCAGCCTCTCCCCTGATGCTTCGGCAAAGAT
>JAADYU020106332.1:0-12519 GCA_011763375.2 Heteractis magnifica | reverse complement strand
TAGAGCTAAGCAAAACGCCAGTAGTTGTCTACTTTACAGAGAGCAACACTTTACAGTCATACCAAGTCCAAATATTTTTTAGCTCCTCACCACCAACACACCTCCCCCTTCAAAAATCTGACATCCAAACCACAAGAGGAAGGGATTGCCAAGATATTTCTGGCAGCAGGGCCTTAGAGGAGATTGTGCATTACTGGGAAACAGTTGTATCAATATTTTCATTCAGAATTAACCTTTGATATAGCCACATCCACACAAACCCTAAGGACAAATTGTTTCCTTGGCAAGTGAAATTGTTGAATAACTGGCATACCAGGCTTTGAGCAAAGAGACTTGTTTGGGAAAAATTCAAGTGTTGGGATCTGCATAAGCATAAAATGAACAAAATTCCTTCTCAAGGAAAACCTGTTCTTGTAAATACATCTTCATTGACTCACAATTAATCAAAATGCTTCGATTCAGAAGCACTTTCAAAGCCATGGCAAATGAAACAAGTTTGTGAAAGACATCTACATTAGATTGACATCATGTAGATAGTCTGTCCATGTTTGCTTATTTTGCATGAAATATTTTTTAGGCTCAAAATGCTTGGAATGAATACTTACCTGTATGCACCCAAAGATGATTTGAAGCACAGAGCACTATGGAGAGACCCTTACAATGTTGAAGAATGTGGTAAGTTAAGAATGAATGAGGTCACAGGTACCTTAGAAAACTAATATCAAAATCATATAGTGTAATAATAGGATTACATACCTTTTAATAAACAAGTGCAAGGGCTGGTTTTTCCATTTCCTTATGACCCAAGCAAATAGCACATGGGCCATAAAAAGTGGTAAAAAACAAGGCTCCATAACTTAAGTATGGACCGAGCAAGCCAGGTTTATTTATGTTTTATATGTGGTAAAATGAACACAAAAATTAGTTAATGGTCTGTACCCTAAGTTATGAACTGCAAAATTGCCAATGAGAGTGTGTGAAATTACCTTGTCTTGTAATAAAATCAGTTATAAGATCTAGCAGTCTGAATTTCACAATATTATGCGGCTGAAGCAATCTGTCATGTGTTATAAAATATGCCTCCTATAGTGCCTTTGTGTGTGCCTTTGTGTGTGTTCACAAGGAATGACACAGTTTGAACAACAAGAAGAAAAGGGAAATGTTATATGTGTATTTCCATTTTTGGCTTATTTTATGAAGTTGGGTGTCTATCCTTTTGTAATACTAACACTATCATGTTATCTTACATTTGTTATAGAAAATCTCAAACAACTCATACAGTGTGCCAAGGACCATGAAATTACCTTCTATTATGCCTTATCGCCTGGTTTAGACATGATATTTTCAGATCCAAGAGAAATCATGTTACTAAAGAAAAAGATGGAACAGGTGAGGCCTCTCTTGTGTTCCCCAGATTATGACACCATATGGATAAGTCAGTCCTTTAAAGGAAAAATTTACATATCTAGCTAAAATTGCATTTTGTTCATAGGTTCAGAAGCTGGGTTGTCGTGCCTTTGCATTACTGTTTGATGACATTGATCCAGCACTAAAAGATCCTGATGAGAAAGTTTTTGACAGTTTTGGAGAGGCCCAAGTGAAAGTGACCAATGAAATCTACCATGTTCTTAATAAGCCAAAGTTTTTATTCTGCCCGACAGGTAAAATGAATGAAAAGTTAATCTACATGTAGAAACTGATAGAAACTCATCAGTGACGAGTAACTTGTCATGATATGGCAGTAACAAGGACATAGATTAAAAAATCATCTAATCTTCCCATGAACTAGAGTACCTATATCTTTCATTAAATCTTTTTTAGTTTCATATTTTTCATAGCCAGTTCATTATAGTTGGTACACATTAAATATAGAGCACAAGCAAGCAGCAATGATGACTTAATCTTAATATTTTTTTAACATGATTACATTCATATACGCTATACTGAGCTGCAACCATCCTGATGGGACTGTGCTGTTGGTTTTTTTTTTTTACATTATACACATTTTTGTATCTCAGAATATTGTGCCACTCGTGCAACTCCAAATGTTGAAAACTCTAGTTATCTCCTAACACTTGGGCAAGGCCTGGATGAACATATTGATATACTTTGGACCGGTAAGTTATCTCTGATTAATTTTTGTCAAAGTTTTTAATTTGCATTTGTTATTGAATTGAAATGTCATTTTGCAATGAAATTTAAGTTGAAAGTGTAAAAGTAGTCAGCAGAAGGAATGCATGATAGAAGGGCAGAAAACAAAAAATAGGAGAAAGAGATAAAAACAATGTTGAAATGTCAAATCCTGAAATTTAGTTTCTATGAATTGCAAATAACAGGTAAAGTTAGTCAGCTAAAGGAAAACGTATAGACAAAAGTGATGGAAATTGATAGTAACATTAATTAAGAGATAAAAGATAAAGAAAATAACAAAACATCTAGCAGCAATAAAGGAGATGGAGGAACAGGAGGTAGAATTCTAAGTGGGAGAAAAAGAAAAAATCCTTTTTGGGGGGTGTGAAGTAAATGAAAAAAGTGGAAAAGAGTGTAGGGGCTGATAAGATTTGATTTTCCTCCTGTGTGATAATGATATGTTTTTATAATTTGATGTCGACATGCTACTGTTCCATTTAGCAGTGTTAGATGATGGATAAATCCTCCAGTCCACTTCACATGATCTTATGAAGTGAAGGTACAGTTGCAGAGTAGTTTTTTCTTTCCAGCCAGCCACAGCCTCATAGTTTGTTTTTCAGATTCACTGGTTCCTGAAAACTCCAAGATTGAAATGATCATGGGGATTTCAGCCACACAAGTGACAAAAGTTTCAGTCTTGGCAGACGTAAGACCCATTCATCCAGGGTACTTTGAACATGTTGACACAGGAGGTATTAACATTCACACCACTGGGGACTGATAGGAAGTCGTAATGGGGCTGTATGTTGCATGTTAACAAGCCTTGATAAATCCTTTATGTTGAATATGTTGTGGGTGTTGAATGAATGTTGTAGGTTGCAGGCTGTTTCAAGTTATGTTTTTAATGCTGTCAAATGAACAAGAAGATAATGTGTCTCCTATGATAAAGTGTTCAATAGTATCGGAAGAAGTGAGTATGGTAATGTGCTAAATGTTGCTCTACAGGTTGTGATAGGGTGCTTAATAAAGTTTGGTGAAGGCAATGAGATACTTGGCACTGTTATCTGATGCAGGTTAATGCCATGTTCAATTTTATAGGGTACACAGGGTTCAAAATAGCAGCCGGCTGCCAGCTTTAGCCTGCAATTTCAGCACCTTTGCCGGCAATTTTCTATTTAAAAACACAAAAATTAAATAAAGAAATGAAGTGATTCTGATCAATAAATTACGACTATTTATCACTGTAATATTTTACCATCAAAAAGCAGTCTGCTTTGTAGGCTCAAAGGCTAAAAACATTCATGTTCGCTTCGCTCACAAGCTCGTAGAGCTGACCAAAACGAACGCAGGCTTATGCAACGAGATTGCCTCACTTTCGTGCACTGACTCGCTTTTCCAAGAAGTCATCGATTGTCTGCGCTGTGAAGATTAAATACGAAGCTGCAATAAGTTATATTCGAGATTTACGGCTAGAGCGAGAAGAAACGCTGATGGAGCTCGAACAGCAGTTGCTTGAGGCGATAAGAAACGGAGACTTCAGGACAGTGACAGCTCGAGAAGAATTCTCAATGATTATAGCCAATTTTCAAACTTTTAGAGACGACATGCTTTCCATGTTGGATCGCTTGGACATTCTCGAGTACGGCACGCTAACATCTTTCATTGATTTTTGTTTTTATTAAGAAAATTGAAAATAGCCGGCCAAAAAAACGAGCCACACCCCAAAAGCCTGCAAATTTCAGCATTTTCTGAATAATTATTTTGAACCCTGCCATTCATTCATCCCTCCCTCCCTCCATCCCTCCATCCATCCATCCCTCCCATCCATCTGTAACATCTATCAAAGCCCTCCATCCATCCCTCCGTTCATCTTATCCATCCATCCTTCGATACCTCATTTCATAATATTTTTTTCAATCTCAGTGTCTTTCTTTGCCCCTCAATTCATCTTGTTTTCCCCTAACAGGTACTTGAAAGTTTTAAAATCATGGATTACAGTTTATTAGTAGCCATACATAATCTAGATGAAGCACAGCGAGAAAAACATCAAGATGGTACCCTGACACCATCAGGGCAGATGAATACTACACAGGATGGGCAGACAACTAGTCTGGATGCAGAAACCTCTACAAGTACGTGAACTGGGCTCCCTGTCTATCTTTGTTTGCCTTATTTTATTCACTGATTTCTTATTCTCGACTTTGAGGGGAACTTTGCATAAAAGCTTGTTATCCTTCACTGCGCATGAATACTGTTGTGTTCTTGCAAAGTGTCCCTCAAATTTGATCAAGATGAGCAAAAACGAAAAGGTCCATGGGTCGTAAGAAAGCAGTGCATAGCTTGTTATCCTTACTGCAATCCTCATTATTCTGCGAACTCAGACATTTCAATGGCTTGTTGTAAAATTGGTTTTTAGCTGCTGTCAATCAAAAATAATCAGTCGGTAGCTTTTATATTTTTGACTGGTGGCAGTGAAAAACCAAATTCCAACGGGCAGCTCGTAAATACCGAGTTCGCAGAATATTGGGAATTGCAGTAACTGTACATGAAAACTATAGACCTTTACGACGTAAGCATGAAAACGAGGCCTAAGGGCCGACAGAATCAAAAATAGAGGCGAAGTTGACTAGCAATGTCATTTCATCTCACAAATTCCGTACAGCTGTGCTGTGATAGGAATGTTATTTGACTTTCCGTGCACTTTTCTTCAGATTGAGATTATAAACACAGCTTTACTGGCTTAATACGACATTCTAAAGTCCGCTGCAGTACCATCAAGGTTTCCATGGACTGTTCGCTGAAAATCGGAAAGTTTTGATCCAGGGATATCTCGTAGAGAAACTTTATCTTCACTGTCTGTCATAATCGCAGTCTTTTAATTTACTTTATATGAAATCTAGGCCCTTAGGCCTCGTTTTCATGTTTATGTCTTTAAGGTCTATCGTGTTCGTGCAACATGCCCCTCAAATTTGATTCAAATGAGCCAAAACAAGATGCTATATGGGTCGTAAGAAAGCAGCATATCGTTCCTGCTTTTGTGATCTCTTCCCTTGCACTCAGTGTTGTATTAATAAACACTCCATGCACAATAAGATAAACTCAAACGTCATGTTGTGTATATACAGGTGAAAATAAAGAAAGTGATCAATCAGAACAGGCTGACAACGCGATCCTCCAGCGATCCAAGAGTCTCAAGGGACGAGAAGGATTCAGCACAGCTTGGGAAGCCATTACTGTTAAGGAAACTGGCGAAAGACCGTAAGTTTGATTGATTGATGATAGAGCTTATAAGTTGTGACGTATTTCCGGGTCCATTTCCTCAGAAAGGCAGCTAAAAGAAAGCCAGAAAAGTTATATAAAATATATCTCCTACCAGCAGCAATAAGAATTCTGTACAATAATTGCAGTCACGAAGAAAAATATTTGAAAAATCTTCTCAAAACTGCTTTTCATTTTGGGCCTGGAAGTTGTTTTTCATACGAGTGACGATACTCTTGAAAGCTCTATGGAAATACGAAACCACAGGGTGCCCACATTAGATGAAAATGGACACGCAGAAACCAGACCACCCTTAAGGTCCATATACACTGAGGGTTTTGCTCCGGGGGCAGGTTTCAGGGTCATTTTGCACAACTAGTACACACGAAAGAGCATGGCGCGGGAACTTGCTGCATGGTGTCATGCTCGCTGATATTTAACCAGTTTTATATCAGGGAGCGTGAGCCGGAAGCAAAATTTTGCTGCCGCCATAACTTTATTACATGAAATCTTTGGTACACACAAAGGAGCAAAACGACCCTGGAGCCTGCTCCCGGAGCAAAGTCCCTTAGTGTTTACGGACCTTTAATCATGGGCGTAGGGAGAACCCAGAAATTAAAGTGTGAGATTCCCACGTGCAAGTTGAACACCAGCACACAGGAAGCCCAGTCGCAAGATCTGTGTTCGCTTTGTTAAGTTGCTCGTATTTTCACTTTTCTTTACTAAGGTATGGTGGAATCCCAGCGAGGAATGCTAAAGGGGAAAGATTGCTGCTGTTTATTGGTGTCATCGATATTCTACAAAGTTACCGACTAAAGAAGAAACTAGAACATGGATGGAAGTCTATCGTCCATGATGGGGTGAGTTCTATATGGTTATCCACAAAATGCACTAGCATAATAATAGATCAGGGGTGCTTTCCATTTACCCGGAAAAACCGGAAATTCCGATTGGAAAACTCGGTCTACTGATCGAGGTAATCCACTTTTCCCGCTCTTTCCGGTTCTTCCGGTAGACGCGTGTACCATTTGTTTTTCCCCGCTCTATTTGGTTGGAAGACACGCGTACCATTTATAGTTGTTTTTTAGGAAACGAATTTCCAACCGGATGGATTGGTTTAAATGGAAAGCACCCCAGTTGTTCTCCATTTTTGGTCACGTGTAATTCCCTTGGGTTTTTTCCTTTGTTTAATGGTAACGCTTGAGAAGATACACTAATATGGATGTACCTCAGACAGAGTATATGGATGTACCTCAGACAGAGTCTTATTCCCAAGAGTCACGTGTCATTCCCTTGGATTTTTTCTTTGTTTAATGGTAATGCTTGAGAAGATACATTAATATGGATGTACCTCGAACAAAAAATCTTATTCCCAAGGGTCACGTGTCATTTCCTTGTTTTTTTTTTTGTTTTGTTTTGTTTTCTTTGTTTGATGGTAATGCTTTGATGGTTATTTGTTTGTTTATTCTATCAGGATACGGTTTCTGTTCATCGACCAAGTTTTTACAGTAAAAGATTTCTAGAGTTCATGAGCACAAAAGTCTTCAAGAAATTACAAGGTAACGCGATACCCTCCTACCCACCCCACTCCCGGACTTCTGTTTTTTATCGTTAGTGGGCGGCTTGGGTCTTACAATATATCAACTGGGCCTATAGTATTAGGCATTTGGTTAATTCTGGTAGTGATGGCTCTTAACCCAGGAAATACTTTATAGTCTAATAGAGGTTAGTAGACATTTTTTTTTCAATTTTGTGTATGTGTGTGTGTGTTTATCTGTCTATTAGACTTGTCTATTAGTCATTGCAATAAACCTGGGTACTACTATTTAATCAAATAAAACTTGTTAGACGCTAAACGTATTTACTTCGTTAGTTCCTTTGCATCTAATAAACACTAACAGCTAATTAGCAGTGCCCGGGTTTATTGGAATGACTCTGTTGTTTTCTTTTGTGTCTATTTGTCTATTAGACTTTAACTATTAGTTTTTCACAGGTTAAGTGCCATCACTCTATACGTATACAGCTATTTAAAAAAAGGTTGCGAAATAGTACATGGAAAGTCTCTTTATTTATACTCGTATTTAAGGGTAGCAAAAAATGCTAATATCTCCGGGTCTGCTGACACACACTACCACAACATTCGAATATTCTTACACGCAACACTCAGCTCACATGTTGATTTTTACGGAGGGAGGAAAACCGGAGAACCCGGAGAAAAACCTTTGTGGCAAGGGAGAGAACAACACATCTAACAAACTCTACTCACATGTGGCATTCGCAGGGCTCGAACCAGTGACCCGACCCGTTGGAATTACAGTGAGAGGCGAACGTTTCACTGCTACGCCACACATAATGTATTTTCGGCATGTTGAATACACTTCCAGCATGTTTTGCGTAGCGCCAATGAATAAATCACAATTTGTCATTTGCCAGAATACCATTTCGGCCTCAGCTTCTATGTCCTAATGAAATTTTGAACCCGACTAAGATTTTGCATTCGAGTGCCATAAACTTGTAGTTCATTGCCTGGATGAACAACATTGCTAATTGATTTTCATGGTAACATTTATGAATTGTTTTTCGTGGATGCCCTCAAAAGCAAAGCATTATGGGAACGTGAAGGTTGTAAACGATGTAATTGTTTTACCTTAAATCTCTAGGGAAAGAAAAGACGTCGCCAAGAAAGCGATCGTTGGCAGCAGGAGTTGCTAGAACACGGTCAATGACTGAAACAGAGCGATCACGACGAGAACGAGCGTTAACGGGTGAGATATCTACATCATTAAGATCTCGGTCTCGATCGTTTAACGAACACGCAGATCGAGGAACATCTGATGTTGCCAGTCAGAAAAGAAAAGCAGCTACACACGCTTCTTACCGTTTTCGACAATACACTGCAGTGTTACAGTCTGTAAGGACTAAGACCTCCATTGGTAAGATTGGATTTGGTTATTGAAACATCCAAAACCGTCACCAAATCACCTCAGAATTATCGAAATAAGGTTATATGTTCTGTAACGTGAAATAGCATTCACTTGCGGCGTTTTTCTCTAATTTCGTATTATGGGCTGCCTGTATGATATTTTGACAGCGGTGAGACTCGGTAAGAGATATTGTCACCATGCCTTCTCGAGGTCAAGCCTCAGAAACAGGTAGCCCAGGTGGCGAAAGAAAACTTCTTTCACAGGAAAAGGCCGTAAATATAGGCTGAACTCATCATCATCATCATCCATCGTCCAGTCATTTCAGAATCATTCACAAGGGCATCAATCGATGATATTATTTATTATCAATATTATCTGGGAGGTGGGACAAGGAAAGTGTGTTTTTTACACTAGAATATATTTCACCATATTGGCATGCCCAGGTAGGTTCTGCAGACGAGAAGTCTTTTTCGCTCAATATTGGTTTATCTTTACTGTCCTTTTTCTCTTACAACTTTGTGAAAACAGCCATGCAAGTCATTCTCTGCATTTTCCAAGTCATCCCATCGTGAGGATAACATGATGATACTTAAGGCATGCCTCAGTACCTCCGCAGCCCTCTCCCCAACCTCTCCAGACGAAAGTTTCTCAGATAATGTATTTTATTTGCCAGATCATTCCAAAGGTTCGACTGAGGATGTTGGTCCAAGTAAAGAAAATACCGAGCCACAGAAGGGTTCTCCCGACTCGGGAATCCCCCCTTCACCTCGAAACGAGTCTGTAAGTAATGTTCCATCAGAGAACAATACAAAAGAACTTACTAATAAGACAGAAGATATTACGCATGCGCAAGATAGAGACACCACTGACAAGTTAGAATCAAGTGTTCATATTACTAGTTATCAAGTTGCAAACGTCGATGGAGAAAACCCCACAATTTCTGAACAAAGCCGAACTGTATCGGAAGAGACTCGGAAAGAGTCGGACAATACTCGGGAAGATCATAATCGAGCGGGCGACAGTCGGACTGTATGGGAGAGGCCGTGGTCTGAAGATGAAACAAGCAAATCAAGCACAGTTGAAAGTTGAGGTACTCAAAAGAAAAAAAAAGCAAACGAAAAATATCTTTTCCTCATTTTCGTTTTGCCTTTGATTGATAGTTTTCTGTTATTTCTAATTCATTTTTACTGTACTTCTAAGAACTTTTCTCTTTTGTTTTTCATTCTTTCTGTTAATGTTGTGTCGTTTTTGTGTTCATTTTTTCTTTCCTTTATTAATACTATTATTTTGTTTTGTTTTTGAGTCTCTTTTCTACGTAACCACTTTCATCTATTCGTTCCAGTCCCTTAAGCCTGGTCCACACTAGCAACATAAGCATTATGAAGCGCAAGCAACATATGCAGACTCAGTAGTGTACTGCTCATTAGCGGTGCTTGTCTTTTCTCACACCTAGGTGATCAATGCCATACTGAGTCTGCGTATGTTGCTTGCGCTTATGCTTATGTCGTTAGTGCAAAACAACCCCTTACAGAGCAAGTATAAATAAAGGTGCGCACTTCGTTTCTGCCTACCCTGCCAGTAGAGGTTCCCTTTTAGTCTTTCTCTTTTGCTGAGTTTTTTCACTGTGCTGGCTTTTGTTTTTGTTCTCGATCGTTACGAAAGGTACCTCTTCACGGATTCAGCTTTTTTTGCGTTTGTACATGCGCCGAGTTTCGTCACGTGATATGTCATGGGTTGCTTGGAAACATGCAAATAAGTTGTCCGCCATTTTGGATTTTAATGGGGGCTCACGAGTGACCAGTTAGAAATTGATCACATTATGCGTGCGCATGTTTACAGTTTCATCTTGTTTTATGCGTGCGCCATATCAACCAGGTTTTTGGTCGCGACAACTCGGCGCATGCTCAAACGGAAAAAAGCCGTGTCCGGACAGAGGTACCTTTCGTAACGACCGAGAACAACAAAAACAAAAGCCAGCGAAGCCAAAAGACTCAGCAAGAGAGAAAAAACGAAAAGGAACCTCTGATAGCAGGCTAGTTTCTGCCCAGTTCGCCTAAGAATCTTAGCAAGCAATTGTCCTTTCCTTTTGCGCTTGTCCCCTTAAGGCCTATACACTCTAAGGGTTTTGCTCCGGGAGCAGGCTTCAGGGTCGTTTTGCTCCTTCGTGTGTACCAAAGATTTCATTTAAAAAAAGTTGTGGCGGGAGCAGAATTTTGCCCCCGCCTCACGCTTCCTGATATTAAACTGGTTAAATATCAGGGAACATGGACCACACCATGCAGCAAGCTCCCGCAGCATGATTTCTCGTGTATACTAGTTGTGCAAAATGACCCGGGAGCCTGCCCCTGGAGCAAAACCCTTAATGTGTATGGATCTTTATGCATCCGTGCTTTTCCATTTCCCTCCCATCCAGACCCCACAGACCTTATTCGCTGTTTTCCCATAACAGGTCACGTGTCATTCCCTTGGGGTTTTTCTTTGTTCAATGATAACGCTTGAGAAGATACAATAATATGGATGTACCTCTCAAACAAAGAATCTTATTCCCAAGAGTCACGTGTCATTCCCTTGGGTATTATTTCTTTGTTTAATGGTAAAGATTGAGAAGATACAAAAATATGGATAAACCTCAAACAAAGAATCTTATTCCCAAGAGATTTGTATTGGGAAAACATTACGCCCAAGCGAATAAGGTCTACTGTTTAGTCACTTCAACACTGCTTCACAAGCGTGGTCGTATACCTCCATTTCTCATATAACCAGTGTAAAAGGGACTGTCGCGAGTAGTATGCTATTCATTGTGTTTGGCCAAAACCTTTTCACTAATCCTTACACCTTTTCTACATAACCTTGTGTCCTTCTTATTCTCGAGTTTTTAACCATTCAAAATGTAATCACTCTGACTTCAATTTAAAATTAAAATAAACTGCTACTCGCTGTAAATGCTCAGTAATTAAATTCGTTGATATTCGCATGAAAAGCATAAATTTTTTGCATAACCAAAATCAAATTGCCACACATACGAATTAAAGCTTCTTATTTAACTACTGCGACAAGAAAAAACAAAGCCTAGCGTTCAAAAATTTCTTCTCTTTAAAATAAAATTTTCTTTAAGTCTTTAAAAAATTAAATATCTACGATGAATTACCATTTCACCCAGTTAACGAGAAAGCTCTGAACGGACAAAACGGGACAAGAGGAGACTGGAAACTAGAGCAATATCACTATTGCCCAGTCTTTCTCGATTCTTTCTCTTGACGTCTGCAACTTGCTCCAATCATCTGTCATCTTCCTTGACAATACTTACTATAAATAACACTTACTACATCACTGATCATGTGATTAAAGCCTAATAAATTGATTTTTAAAGCCTTAATATCATTCTGATATAACAATGTCTTATTGTAAGATTATTGACACATTTTTAATGGTAGAATAACTTTCAAATTGATTGATAAGCATTTTAATGAACTGACATGTGTTTTGTGTCCGTCATCGATCTTACTGATGATGAATTACGTCTTTTTACAATAATAAAAACTTTTAAAGGATCTTTTTTGTCCTTGGTGATCAAAACCAACAGTGGAAACAGCGCACGCTCGATGACGACAACATCGCTGTCTGTCCTCTTATTGATGATCAAAAAGTAGCCAATCAGCATGCAAGATATTTGTTATTGTAAAAAGTATACATAGTGACTTCACGACTGCCATGTTGGAGGAATTAAACAAGGGTTTTAGTAGTGGTTTCTTTTGCAATATCCTCCAACATGGCCACTAATAGGTCAATCGATGTTTAGTCTTTTTCACATTAGGCCAACGTTTTGTGCTCGGTCACCCTGTGGTTTTGATGGTTCCCTTTGTTTTCGTTTATTTTCAGAGTAATAGACATTCTGCCGTGAAACGACAAGTCAGCTTTCAGATTCCCGATGATGAAGAACCACTACAAGGGATAATAACCGACAGCAACGACTCTTGATATTAGAACGATTCATGTAAAATATTGGGGCACAGTAGAGGACTGGGGACGAGTCTCTACAATCGATATAATAGGGAACTTGCACTAACAGCTCACGTGACCTGACCCCCCCCCCCCCCCCCCCCCAAAAAAAAAAAAAAACACAAATACCACACCTCATAAGCAAAACACAAAAAAAACAAACAGACAGGGGCTTCGCATGCCGAAGAAGTTCAGAAAAAATAATAGT
>JAADYU020106221.1:2251-12522 GCA_011763375.2 Heteractis magnifica | reverse complement strand
TGAAACAAAGAATCTTATTCCCAAGAGGATGACACGTGGTCTGAAATGGGTAAACATTACGCCCAAGCAAAAGAGGTCTTTTGATTGCTGAAAGAATGACAAGTTACAAATCAGTTTTAAAAACAAGTTATGAATCAGTCTTCAGAAAACCTATTTGCCACACACACACAATACATGTTAACAAATTTTTGCAGACACTCAATTGACAGCTACACTTGCTGCATTTAGACTTGATGAAAATATGAAAATGGCTAAAACATTGTTAATCATAGCCTTTATAAATCTAAGAAATCAAGATATTTTGAAAGGTTAAGGTTAGATTTAAAAAATTCTCATATATTAGAATGAAATGATTGAAATTTCCTTTAGATTTCAGTAGTCCCTTTAGCATAAAGCAGAAGCCATAACATCAACAAAATAAAATAATTCTATAACAAAACTATTTTCTGCATGTATGTATACACCCAACTGAAAAACATTGAACCCCCCCGCCCCCAAAAAAGAACTATGTATCATGAAATATAAAACCAGATAGGATTCTGAAATATAAACACAACTCTTCAACATTTATTCAGCTGGGTGTGTAGATACATGCATAAATGACCAAGTCAGACAATAAGTAACTGCATTAGTTAGTGCTCTGCTACTAAACTATTACTTAACATATCTTGTACTCGAGCCAGTTTGAAACAATCTCTGCAGACGGACATGTATTTATCAGCACCTCCAATCACCTCAATCTAATAACAGTAACAGCACCATAAGTATCAATTAAAACACTCTATATCATTTGGACTATTTGTTAGCCAGTAATAGTTGTTATTACTAACAGTTAAGCCCCAAATGAAATAATCTTTTGCTTTAAGAATTATCCAAGTGAGGCCAATGGGTCAATACAATGCATAATGGATCACTTGCATCTCATCTGCATGCATCTGTAATAACATCTATACATTTTGGCTTGCAGAGGATTTAATATAACTTGGGGACACAGAGTATATGGTGTCACTTGTATCCAAGCTCGACCACAATGCACCTTGTTTTGTCTATCTCAGAAGAATCTGGGGTTATGTGGGTGCCTCAATCCTTTTACAGCAGGTTTGTTTACTATTAGGATAATTCCATACCTTTTTGTCAGAGCCCAATCTTTTAGTAAAGGCTGCATCTTTAAAACAGTTCATGCACACAGCATTGAGCTTGACTACACTTTCAGCCAAAGGAACTAGATTCAGTACACTGCCAAAAGCCTGGAAATAAAATAAAGCCAGCATTTTATTTACATTAATGTATGTCCTTGTTTCTGATTTATTTCTAAATGAATAGACAACATTGACTTAATTGGAGCAGTTGCTGTGTGAAAATACATGGCACAGTATGGAAGTGTCAACATCTAATGAGCCAGTCACTATTCATTCAAACATTTATATGTGATGTATTTACATGTATGTAAAGATGTAAGTACTGAATTTATGCATAACAATGAGTTTCACAACCTGTATGAGTGATAAGAGGAACATTTACAACTTTTATCAGGTTACGCGTATTGGACAATATTGATGAACAGACTGCATCCTACAGCTATACTTTGCATTACTTACCTGTCTTTGGAAAGTACCATCAAGAGCAGCAACAATAACAGTTTTGCCTTCACTTGCCATTTCTTCTGAAAAATCTACAACATCTGTGAACTGAAGAATAATAAAGAGGATTGATAATTAAGCACTTAAGATCAAAATTTTGCACATACAACAAGAACACAATTGTTTGTATTAAAATATCCAAAATATTAGAAGACTTACAAACTGTCCTTCATCTATTCCAATCACAGTTGCCTGCATGGCTTGTTTCTTAATACTATACAAGTGAGAACATGCAGTCGCTGCAAGAGTTTGTCTGAAAGAAAACAAGAACATTTACATGTAGTTTTGGGAAAATTTGTACACCTTTTAGTCTATGTCTATCAATATCTACTCACTGGTTTCTTATTCTCAGATCTGAGGGACAGTGCACAAATGTAACACAGACAAGTAAGAAAATAGTTACTTCTTACCTATCATGTGTTGCAATACCATTCATATCATATCTGATGTCTTTCTCATATTTTATCACTAAGCATCTGTGATTGGCTACTTGGTAACGCTTGATCCTTCTCAGAAGCTCTGTCCTGTTGATCAAAAATTACCATTTAAACAGTAGGCCAGGCATTCACCAGCTGTGGATAAATCTTTGTTTGCAATTCAGTATTAAGTATACAAAGAATAACTCAAATATAAATTGAGATCATATGACTAATGAAATATAAAACAGAGACAGGGTAGCAGTACTTGTACTCAGGGGTGGTTGGTTGGGTAACAGTTAGGGTCGCCCACAGTCACACAAAGTTCATGCATGTGCTTTATTAAAAGATTTTAAAAATACTGAAAGTAATAGGTCGTATGAAAAATCAGAAGTTTCATACTTTATGATCTAAACATTTTAAACCACGTATTATTACAAATTTAACTCGCTTTTCAAAGCAATCGTGCTAGCTATTGTGTGTTGTGTTCAAATTTTGGCGCCTAAAGGACAAAGGATCAAATTTCACTCGACAAAGCAGTAGCATTAAAAAAAGATCTTCGCAAAATCATAAGATTTAATAGCTTTTTCTCAGTCTGCCGAGGTAGGAAAGTAAATTCTAATTTAAAAAGTTCTCGTCCCAAAGAAATTTTCTTACGATAATTTAAGCTTTATTTTTTTTTTCGAACTCTAGTGTTCGCGCTAAATTTTAATAAGCTTATTTATTATAAAGAAGTAACGCTAGAAAAGTCGAATAACATGGGATACTTACGTCTTTCCTGAAAACATTGGTCCAAATATAACCTACGATATTCAAAAGATAATGATTTTTTTTTCAAAGACAAAATGCCAGAATAAAAGTTATAAATGAAGGTCGTAAAGACAAGAGCTAAAATAAAATGCTAAAACACGGACTTACCTGAATTTGACCGGGACATTCGCTTAGACTATGGTGTCTTTGATAGTTATGGAGTTCTGGGATGGTTACTAGAGCCATTTTGGTGAGTTTGGTAGGGATAAAAGGAGGTTTTTTGGAGGAATATAGCTTTTGTCGTGAGAACAACGCACCAAAGGACTTGACGTTTGCTTGAATCTCCCGCCGAAACATACTAATACCCAACATGCACTGCAAACAAACGCGCAATGAATCATGGGGTGATCATCATCATCAATCATTATCAATCAATCTGGTTCAAAAATTCGCAAAACCAATATAAAAACATATATATCAAAAACAAGAATAAAAATAAAAGATATCACACATTTATCAGTAACATGGTTTGTCAATATCCCTTACCTCTTGACTCGTCTTTTAAAACATAAGTCAGAAACTAAAACTTTTGGCTGTGAATTCCTTTTTCTGACTCAATAATTGTGAATGGTGATTAATTTTTTTAAGTATTATGGCAGAATTTTAAGGTTGAAAGTGTTTATATTTTTCATTCAAGCATGTTGTCCCGCGCGCCCGCGAGTCAAACCCACAGATCCTTGCGGCCTTTGGCTGATACCCAGTCCTCTGCTTAACTACTCGTTGTCTTGACAACACAATCAAGCAAAAACATGGCGGACGACGAGAACAAGGTAACGTTACAAAGTAGTTCTTAATTTTGCCGTTATTTTACTCCCTTTGAGACTTAATTTTCCAGTTTTACTACACAGAATTTGAGTTTAATAATTTTTTTTATTAATATACTTCGTAGTATATCCAAAATTTGATCTAAATTCTGAGGTATTTAGCTTAAAAATCTTCATATTTATAAACTTTATTTCGACTCCTGATTTTTACTCAGTGTAAGCTTACTGTTTAGTTACTGTTCTACTGTTAAAAATTGCAGAAACAGAATAAGGAATTGTCCAAAATTATTGAAAAACAAACCATTGACTAGTATTTCTGCTATTTTTGTCTTTAATATTCAAGCAATATTTAAGCTTATTTGTACAATTTGTGTAACAATATGTCTGTTCAATAGAGGGTTCTCATTGCAGCCACCTTGTGGGGTAAACAAAGTCAATTTTCTTCCTAGGGGAATAAAATCTTTTCTTATTCAAAAACTTTTCATTGTTTTTTCTAACCCACAAGATAGTGATAATGAGAACCCTCCACGTGATACCTCCCTAAACTAACAGACTACCACAAATCCTGGTTACTACATGTCCATAATGCACCTATCAGTAGTTTCCCCGAGGGGTGAACCCCAGTTCTGACCAGGGGGAAGGTTAAAGGTCAGAAACAATCTTGATGATTTTCCCAAGGGGTTGGGGAGTTATCCTTTTCAAAGTCCCCTGTGGTTGAGGTTTTCCATCACCTACAATCTCCCGTCATTTTGCAGGAAACCAGGAAAACAATTTTATCATATCCCCCACCCCACCTTTCCCACCATAAAACAAAGTCAAGCATTTTCCCAACCCCAGGGGCAATGTTTGCATCCAATCTCCCTGTATTCCTCTACTTATTATCTCCGTGGTTAGCCCGGGGATCAACCCCTTGGGGAAGCCACTGATAGGTGCATAAGTTATAACCCAAGTGAATTTTAAAAAAAATTAAAACAAAGCTGTTTGTCTCACATTTTTCTGAGGTATTGGTTGAAGACCTGTTCAAGAATTTGGATTAATTGATTTCATTGCTAATCTGACTTAAGTTTGATTATACTAAAACAATTAGGGAAGTTTTCATTTATAATGGAATTGGGGGGAGGGTCATCAAATTTGATGAACATGGCTAACACACTTTTCATAATTCTTCCCTCTATGGAGAGTAAACATTTCATACCCTCCCCAAAACTTCAGTCATACTTTCTGTAAGACTTCCTGCAAGACTTCTTCAAGATAACCTAGATAAGCTTAGACCTCTGAGTTAAATAGTCCATTGGGATGCTAGGTCTACTATATGTTAAATGACAGTGCATACATGTAGCCATAGATATAGTATAAGATCAATTTGTTTGAACACTCATTGAGAAATCAAAGGAAAAACATAGGTTATATTTGTCCTATTTTGTTGGAATTATAGACTGAGGAAGCAGTACCAGATCAAGAAGCAGCCGTTGAAGACAAGGAACCGACTTCTGAAAGCAAGGATGATACAACAGCTGCAGCTGAGGAGTCGAAAGACAAAGAAAAGCCAGAAGAACCTGCTACAGATATGACCAGAACAGATGCAGAAGGTGGAAAAAATTTTCTTTGAAAACCAGTTTATTTAGGAAAGCAAAAATATAACTGTTAACCTGTTTCTGGGAAATAGATGATTGAATTTTTGTATATCAATAATTAGGTTGTTTTATTTTTTATATTGTTTACATGCACCGTAAATATCTTATGAGTCCCAATTTGGGGATTGTAAAATTAATTTCCTGTGGATCAGGGTAAATAATGACATTGTTTGCTTACAGAGAGTGAGAAAAAAGAAAGCACTGATGCACCAGCAGAAGAAATAAAACAAGATGAAAAACCTATAGAAACAGATAATGTTGATGAAGATATACCTATTCCTGAGGTGGGTACGAACTGAGTGTCCCCTTGGATCAAAATTGTTTTATAGTCATAAAATTGTATGGCCAATGAATGAAGAAGGCAATTTCTTTTACTAGTATGTTGCATGAAGTAACAGAGAGATGGTACATGTAATATGCACCACAGTTGTGACACAGTATACTACCTTGCGTTAATTGTCATTAATGTTTGAATCATTGCTGAATATATGGAAACAAAGCTTGCCTAACATGTCTTTGTTCGAGCTGGTGAGGGCTGGGGTCTCTAGTCAAAAATAAACCACAAGAAAGAGATAGAAACAGAGTACAGCTTGCAGAGGAATTACTGAGCTGGAATTTAAATTTACAGTAAAGATTTTCAACATCAGAACCTTTTTCTTTAGAATGAGGCTATTCCAGAAAAAGATGTAACCCCAGCAGTTGAGGTTGCTGAACACATGTCCAGAGAGGGAACACCAACAGAAGAAACCCAGACAGATGCAGCAACTGCAGGTGGTGAGCATCCTGATGCTACTGTCACCCCACCACCTGCTGAACACACACCTGAACCACAGGAAGGTGAAGATGAGCAGCCAGCATATATCGACAGCTATGGTGAGCAAGCAGGTTATAAATAGATTTGAGTGCATATGCTGCAGTCAAATTGACCACTTTCCATCTAATTATTGAGATGTGAGGTTCAAATAGATATGAGTTTGTTTGTTGCAGTCAAATTTACCACTTTCTGTTCAATTGAGGTATGAGTTACTACTTTGAAAGTGTCTTGCAATTTTGATTGATGGCTTAATGTGCTAGACTGTCAGCAAATTTAAGTGAACTGAAAGTGTCATAAATATGTTAACACCCCCATTAATATGCAACACATAATGCACAAAGTACTGCTGCAACTGTTTCATAGTAATTCCAGATATATTTTAACCTCCAACATGAAAGAATAAATTCAAATTGCTGTAATATGAATTATTTCCCAAGCTCCACAGGGGAGGTTTATTGTGATTTTGAGGTTGCCATGCTATATATTCTTTCTCCATAAACGTTTCCCTTATGATAAGAGGATTACATTTAACACCCCTTCTACAGATTAAACTACCATCAGGTAGAAGGGTAGAGGGACAGCATCTGATTTAGGGGGAGGATGTTGGGGGTCTCGCAACACTAAAGATGAGAAAGTCCCCTCTCCCCTCCTACTGTGTCTCTTTCAATCACAAATACTATTGGTGTTCATTAATATTTGTTTCCCTTTCACTTACAAATACTACAGGTGTGCCCTCCCCTACTAAAAAGTTTGTATCTGCCATTGGGGGAAGGGATAAATAAAAGTTTCTGGTTGAACAATACATTTTTCATTTAGTAATCAACATTATGATTTAACCTACTTGCCTCTTCCCTGGTATTATCAGTTGATCAGCAAATGTTTGATGAGGAGGAAGAATATTATGATGACTCTGAACCAGAAGAACCAATGTACAACAGACAAGAGCTAATTGAAAAATACCATGTAAGTTATTCTTCCATCCATCACTCCATGCATGTGCATGTATCCATCCATCCATCTGTCCATCCATCCATTGATCCATCCATTGATCCATCCATCCATCCATCCATCCATCCATCCATCTATCCATCCATCCATCCATCCATCCGGCCCAATGCGCTGTATAAAACAGAAAAAATAAATAAATAAAGTCATCATCCTGTCTAACCTCCTATCTATCTACCCATCCATCCATCCATTCAGTTATCCAAGATCCTTTCCATCCATCTGTCTGTCTGTCCATCCATTTGTACATGTATGTCTCTTTCTTCATTCACCAAATCATGTATTCAATCATCCAATTGTTTATTTTTTGAGCTTACACTAGAACAGGTTGCAAAATCTTAAAACTCCATACGACAAGTTCATTACTGCAGCTGCTGAAACAAACTTGTGTAGCCATGCACATGAATCACATTTTAGCACATTTTACATGTTAAAATGTGTTTTTGTTTTCTGTTCTGTAGCAAGCCCTTGAGGAAAGGTCTTCATTACAATCACTGAATGCTCAACTTCAGCACAAGTTAGCAGAATACTTTAAGAAAAAGAAGGTGATTTAAAATGTATTATAATACACTGTAAATATGAAATTGTTAAGTTCATGCAATATGAAAAAAAATTTTTTGTTTTTTACATACTTTCCCTTTTGTCTTTCATTTTCTTTCATAATTCTTACTTTTTGGTGGAATCTAAAATTACAAGGAATTCTCTGTCTCGGGCTTTCTCCGCAACATGACAACTTCTGATCCAGCTCTTTTTTTTTCATATCTGAGTTCTGAGTTCCTAATCTTTTTTTGAATGAGGGGAGCCAACACTGACACAGATGACTTAGAAGTTGTTGAGCTCCCAGAAACATGAAAACAGCTTCATTAATGACATATTATTTACATACAGAGTGATGAAAGACACCAAGAAATAGAAAAAAGTGTGACAGACCAGGAACAGCGATATCTTAAGTATATGTGTAAGTTTTCTATGAACTAAAGAAGAGTCATAAATACCAGTATTGTGCACTCTACTTCAAAACATTTGCCATCCATATCACCCTGGGAAACGGTGAGGGTGTTGAATTAATTAAGCTATTGTTTTAAAGTTGGTACCTCTTAGGGAGAGACAAAAGTATTATGTTGCTATGTCAAACATAAAGATTGAAAATGTTCATACTAAATTCTAACAGCAAACTTAGAGGAGCTTCAAAATGAAGAGAAACGTGAAAGAGAAAGTTACAAACTCCAAATAGAAGACTTGAAGGCCAAATGTCAGGACAGAGAAGAAGCAGTCACACAATCCAGGTAATATCCAAGAATAGGGATTATTCTGCCATCATGTGGTTCTTCATGGATTTCATGGTCTATATGTGGATGCCCCTTGAATTCCATAACTGCCGTCCCTAACATGATCCCTAAGCTGATACACCCCCACGCCCCACCTAAGCTGATCTCTGTGCTCTAATAAACAGTGCACAGTTTACAAAGTTCAAGTTGGATGTAGCAAAAGAGGCCATCAACAGCAGATCAGGCAAACCTATTCCACCCAAGGTATTCTAAACATTAAGAAACGATCAACACCCGCAGCGTGCGTCCATCGAGTTACGGATGCCATGGGATGTTAGCTGCTTAGCACGAAAGAAGCGTTAAATTAGTCGCACAAGGCATAAGCCAAGAGAGACTCTGGCTTCTTGAGTGTTCAGCAGCCAACCAACTGCATCATTTTATAACTCAATGGACGCTCTCTGGGTGTTGAATATGTCTTTTTTAACAAAGTCGGGTAGAAAAACCTCTTCGTAACAGTGATTCTATCAAAATTCGCGCGCCACACTTCATGATCACGTCAGCGAGAAATCCATCGAGTTATTGAAACACGCTCGCACGCATTAATTAACAAATCAGAGCACACATATCATGGCAATGTTACGTTATAAATTGGACTTTCCCGTAGGATATTGAACAATACGAAATGGTGGAAAACAAGAAAGAACAGGAAGTCACACAGGTGAGAACCACACATACAGTAGTGTATGCAAGTGTACAGTCACGTGTTTGTATGTTTATTCGTGAACCCATTCATGTGTGTGCACGGTTGTTTAGTCATTCATTCGTTGTTTCATAGAGTGGAAAAGGATGCGGTAAATACATAGTCGATTGTACCGTAATTAATGCATTGTGATTGGATGATTCACACGAAAACGATGGGAAGGCATTTCATTTTTACGGTATGTCGTACCGTGTACGTGCTGTAACTGCAACGCTTCCCACTTAGTACGACAATCAATATATATGCGTGGTGTAATGTTTGATGAGTTTTATTTAGCCATTATTTATTGATTGATTAATTTCTGTTTTGTGCAAGGTTCGCTTGGAAAACATCAAACTGAGGAATAGACTGAAGAAGAGAGAAATGCAGCTGAAAGCAAAGGTAAAATAAACCAACACACTAGACATACGACATACGATATACAATACAACCTGTACACTTACCTACCATTAATTTAAATAATCAAAAATGGGCAAAATTGCTGTTTCACGTTAGCAATTTCTTCGTTTATGGGGCCAGTAACCCTGGAAGCTGATAATAGAAAACTTCGTCTATTTGTATCATTTTGAAAGTACTCAATGAAACCCTCATTTATTTTTCATCTACAGGAAGAACTGGCTGAAGGACTACACTTGATCGATTTTGAACAACTGAAAATTGAAAATCAAACATACAACGAAAAAATAGAGGAAAGAAATGAGGTAAAGAAATGAATGAAATCATGAACACTTTCCCCTCTATCTCTTATCTTATTTTGCTCAAAAATTACTGTAATGAATCGACGAACAAAATGCTGACAGTAGCCATGAAATTATTAGGAATTGCTGAAACTGAGGAAAAAGATCACCACTACTGTCCAAGTGTTGACACATCTTAAAGAAAAACTCCAATTTGTTCAAGCAGAAAATGCTGATCAAAGAAACAATCTACGCTCAGTTGAAGCATTAGTCGCACAGGTTAGTCAGATCTTTTCTTTGTCCCATTTTGTTTTGGTTTGGTTTGGTTTGGTTTGGTTTGGTTTGGTTTGGTTTGGTTTGGTTTTTGGTTTGGTTTTTGGTTTGGTTTGGTTTTTGGTTTGGTTTGGTTTTTGGTTTGGTTTGGTTTTTGGTTTGGTTTGGTTTTTGGTTTGGTTTGGTTTGGTTTTTGGTTTGGTTTGGTTT
>JAADYU020106110.1:0-12529 GCA_011763375.2 Heteractis magnifica | reverse complement strand
CGAGAAACGAAGAAACAATGCTCAAGAAATGACACATGATCTGAAATGGGAAAACATTACGCCCAAGCTAAAAAGGTCTATTCTAATCTAGATATTTCTTCATGTTCATGGCAGGAGGAGGAAGTCCAATCGTCAGCAGGCAAACTATTCGAGTCCCTCATCGACACGGACGTTCAGTTGAAGATAACAGAAAGTACGTTTTACTCAAGCTATATTTAGAATAATCACGTGACTCACTATCACGTGACTTACTGCCTAATCATATGATTTATCTTTAGAAACATTAAATTCACTAAGTAATTTTGAAAACTAACAAGAGGAAAACAAATTTTTCGAAACATATATTATAACTGAAAGTCAAAAAATGTGGAAATTACTTTTTATACATAAAATTGAGTTTCAATAAAATAGTCTGGTAGCAGAGGCCGGAAAATGGAGGTCTCGTTCAATCCACTGATTAGAAAAGGTTTGCAAGCAGATTCTGGTAGAATTTGACCCCCTGAACAACAACAAAAAAATTTTTTTTTAATCAGACGTATATATTTTGAATTAAACCGTCTTTTTCTGTGTATTTTTTTTCAGGTCTCAAACACTTATGGAAAGACTAAGGATCTAAAGTAAAATAAAATTTCTAAACCTAAATATTCAAGAGGAATATGGATTTTAAATAAAAAATAAAAAATAAACGCTTAACCAAAATCGTTTGTCTTACTGAATTCTCTTCGACATGATATAAACTATAGTAAACACAATCTAAATGTGGGTTATTTCCAGAATAAATTTAAATCAAAATGCAGATCAATATCACTTGATTAAAAACAATACACAAACTTTGAAAACAGCATTTTTATTTTAAAAAAATTATTCGAAGAAACATTTGCAATACTCAACTTTGTTAGCAAATTAAATTGCGATCGAAAGATAAATATTCATTAGATAAAATTTAAAATAAACTTTAGAATCTAACTAAAGGATTAAAACTAATTAATTTTAAACTTGTCCGAGATACGCAATACTTGTCTGCGTTATTTAGTGATTTTGACTTTAACGTTGTTTGAACGTTCTTTCTTTTTCTTGAATTTCGATCCACGTTGGCATGCGTTGATGGTTTTGGCGCATGCGCGTATGTCATAAGGCGCTGAGTGGCCAAACAAGTTTAACAAGTAATGACATGTTTAATGAGATCACCCAAATCAGTTCTAACAATCGATATTTTTATCAAAATAGCAACTTAATTTGGGGGCTTGATAGACACATGGGAAAACATACTGCGCATGCTCCTACCACATGATATAGACATTCACGCTTCTCCGAAAAAAAGGCTTCAAAATATTCTCTCGTCTCAGTAATGTGATCCAATGGTATCCAGGTACACTGTTGTTTGTCCAAAGCCCTTTATTTCTTGTCAGAGACCAAAACAGTGGGCACTGGGAACTGTCTGATATATCCTCACTTCTGAGCATGCGCAGCATTCAAAACGGCCAATATAATCATTGATTTATTTATAAACTATGTACACTTTCCTCGATAACTCCTCCATATTTGTTAATATCTTGAACAGGCGACGTGGATCTCGTTATTATTTACGCTTTTTGCCAAAACTTGCTTCCTGATGGCCCAGAACATTGTAGTTACTAAACGCTGTAAACACCAACAACAATCTGGTTAACCATGGACATTTCTATTCAATGTCACTAACGTTGTCTACCCAAAAAAGGAATTTAGACTACAAGAAATATCACGTGATACCTAAAAATACTCGCTCTAAATGCTTTTTAAAGGAAATCGTTGTTTACGTAGAGTTGATATTTATTATACCCTGTTAACTGTTAATAATACTACAGTTTAAATTTTTAAATTTGAGTTTTTATCCC
Organism: Heteractis magnifica; assembly: GCA_011763375.2. NCBI lineage: Eukaryota > Metazoa > Cnidaria > Anthozoa > Actiniaria > Stichodactylidae > Heteractis > Heteractis magnifica. The sequence continues at coordinate 10,655 of JAADYU020106110.1, read as the reverse complement.
TTTAAACGAATAGACAAATGAATCACATGACATTTCTTGTAGTCTAAATAATGTCTTTTTCCGGTGGACAACATTAATGACGTTGACTGTATCCTAAAGAAGTCTTATAATAATTTCGCTTGATTGAGCATACCGTTGCATCTTCTACTTACCCATTGAGTCTCCCGCTACCACATCGAACACAACATTTCGACGCGTTGCATACTTGTTCTGGGAAGCTGCGATGGAAAAGTAAAGATTTTAGACACTTCACTTCACTTTAAAGTGTAAGGATGCCATAAAATTGCAAATAGCATTCCCAAAAGTCCGTGCGTAACTGTTTCGTTTGATATGGTGAACAGTGCAGAAAACATCCCAATTCAAGACCTGAAGAACTACGGACATTTTCGTACGAACGCCACAGGTATTACTTTAGTGACGAATTACATAATTAAGTCACATTTTTAAGCAAAGAGAGAGATCCATGCATGTGCACAAGTGCGCGTCACTTTAAGCCCGTCATCTTACGTCACCAAATTCCTCCCCACAATTCCGTGCGGACCGGAATCATCTCCAGTCCTCCCTCCTTCGAGGACCCGCCTTCCCATGTGCGTGTGTATTTTAAATAAGCAAACTTCTAGTAACTTTACCTAAGTATTTGTCATCAAATCCCCATTTTTTTGTCCCGTCGTCGTTTTTCTCCGGCTCTGATTTGACTTCGTCTGTCTTCGTTGTGGTGGTAGGACTAGGGGGGGTAGGTACGGGAGGATTGGGATACGACTCGTGGACTTTCTTTTCCTCTGGTACTGCAATTGTGCTCTCGTTTAGGTTGGTCTTCTCGGTGAAGGGGATGAACGCAACCACTTCAATTGTGCAGTTTTTGTCTGTCAAAATAAACCACGTACGTGGCTATAGCACGCTATTACGTCACACACATATGGTACCTATGACGTCATGTCAAGATCAGATCTGAATTGTATTTTTCGTCATTTTAAGCATTTCATTTCACACGCATGAATATAACCTCTTGCTCAGCGACAGATGTAGGATTTTGAGTTGGATATTCTCTATTCACAAACAGTTTACTGTACTTTATAAGTAAGACGACATTTTTTTAATTTTAATTTGTTTGCAGACATGTTTCGGCGTAACTTACGCCATCATCAGTGTAAATAGTTATACAGATTGCAGTAGTATATATATAATGTGGAAGCACGTGCAAATTTACAACAAAAGGTTAAAAGGATAAAGAAAGTTTTGCATGAGTGACTTGCTGATTTAGTATTGGATTCTGCCATTTTATATGCATGGCTTCTTACTGTACTTCCAAATTTAGTGGCATGCTGTTTCGAATGCTACTTAATCTCATGAGTAATTAATAAGGAGAAAACCAAGTAAATCACTACCTTGGTGGTAGTTTGGATATGTGGTCTTAAATAAATTTTTTTACAAGAATTATTAATGTTAATGTAACGCGCTGGTTTACCGGTCGACAGTCGAGAAGTGTCTATTGATGTGACATACCTTCTGTGTCGTTAGCTGCGGTAGTGTTTGCTTTGTCCAGGATTGGCTTCAGCGGCCTCACAGGTATTGCTGCATAAATAGAAAATGTCACCAACAATGAAAAGTGGTTGTTCCTGGAATTTTGAGTGAAAACCGTGATGGTAATTGGGTGACGGTAGGCAATTGGAGTAAAATTCCGTATGTGATTTAACTGATAGTTTACTAACCTATCGGTGGCACATCTCTCCTTATTATTCCCGCGTCCCCTGTATAATTCAACGCAATTTGTTTAAAAAATTTTTTGATTATTTTAGGATGCTTTTCGGCGGCCATGTTGGATGACAAAGCCGATGAATGAAAATTATAGGCATGTGCCTTCCAACATGGCCGCCGGCATGTAGAAAAGTAAACCTACCCGTATTCAGTGAAGTCAGATAAAGAACCAACAGTGTTGTTGTTATGGAAACCAAGTCCATATTTGTTGCCATGGAGACGGAATTAACGCTGAAATTATAAATATGATACCGTTAATATGCCCTTTTGAGAAGCAAACAAATTTTCACATGATCCCTTAGTCTTACTTGCCAATATATTTTTCCATTTCAGACCACATGTACAGACGTTATTATCCTACAGTTGCTTAAAGGCTCTATTCTATCTCAGTAGAACCTTCATTTTAGGATGAGTTTTATCAGTTTTGCAATCGACATTTTCAGTGAATTGATATGAAACTGTCGTTCTAACTTTAAGCTTCAAAACTGTACTGCCATATTAGCACAATACCCAAACCAGTAGAAATGAAATACTTCAAAAGAAGAAACAGGCAGTCTTTTCATCCTTGGGGTAATGCCACGGGTTGTAAATTCAGGTCTAAGGTTCGGTTCAACTGGACTGCTTTAAGAAAAGTTTGTCCGAAAAATAACAAGAAACGAACTTCCGAAACATATTAGTACATCTGTGCGATAGAACCGCTGATCAAGGTTTTTGAGGTCTCAGAGCAACTACCGAAACTATGAGGTCTGACACAAAGACCTGTTTTTCAACCAATTCTTTTCGCATGCAATACACCGTATATTTACCGATAAATTTAGCATTAATTTAGGTTCTATTTTAATTTATCTATGATTTTTTTGATGATTTTTTCTTTTAGTGTTGTTCAAGGAACAATAATGATCTGGATATAAAGAATTTATTAGCTTGGTTGATAGAAATACTTTGTAACGTTACTATTGAAATGTTTTTACCAATAAACTAACACTTAATTGAATCATAAATAGATTAAGACTCTCACGATGCAAAACACTGGAAAACGGGACGAAAAATTGTAATGGAAAGTTATAGAGTGGTAAAGGAAAACTAGCTAATCATGATCATTAATCGACATTATCTCTAACAAAATAAACTTTATTAGTGAAAATTCTTAATCTTAAATAACCAAAATTATTTCAATAAGCTTTACAACATCAGACAAGAATGAAGTCTTTCTGAAAGAATTTTTCAGTAAAGTCATTTTGGAACTTAATTTCTCGAAGTATTTCTTGTTTGAAGGTTGCTCAATTGAAAGCCGCTCTTTCAAGTCAGTCTCTCTCAGTGATTTTAGTTATTTCAGAATCTTTCTTCAACATAACACTACCAACGTCAGTACATCAATGTATCACTTACCTTTCAATTTTTAGTGAGCCTGCGTGGGTTAATTTCTTTTAAAAGTGTCGAATATTTTGGTGAAATTTCAAAGGCATAAGAATTTATTGTTGAGATCAAACCTTTCGTTCAGTACCAGTTTCATTTTCATTAATCTTGCAAGGTATTTCTAGTGTTTGTCAATGAATGTTTGGATATAACACGGAAGGTTAGGTTCACCTGCTGTTGATCTTTCATCCTCGTACCCAGTCTCATTCGTCCTTATTCGTACTCTCATTCGTCCTTATTCGTACCCAGTCACATTTGTCCTTATTCGTATCCAGTTTCCCTCGTCCTTATTCGTACCTAGTTTCCCTCGTCCTTGTTAACGACCAGTCTTTCTCTTGCAATGTTAACATTGTTTTTCATTTTCATGTGGTTAGGTTAAGATTTTCTTTGGAAGGTTTCTAGATATTTCATTTTCTCTTGTGCGTCTTTGATATTAATAACGATAGCTTACAATTCAAGTAGTATTTTTTATGCAAGTGATTTTGCTTGAATGTCTTGGTAGCAATTATGCAGTACTCTATAGTGTGTCGTAATCATCTTTTCTCTCCGTCAATACCGGCATATCAAACGCTAGTGCCCTGTATTTCTCTGTTTTGAAGTGATAGCATCAGTCAGCCATCTTGAAAAACCTGGCGAGTATTTGTCATACAAAGAACTAAATTTACATATTTTGGCGTTGCTCACACTGAGTCTTGAGACGTGTCATGTGTATAGCCACCGAAGTTGAAATTTAAATGGCTGAAAAACGATGCTATACGAAAACGTAAAACGGAAGCTTCCCGTAAGTCCAGCAAATCGCTTAACGTAAATTAATATTAAATACATATTTGTACCATTTTTTGCTAAGGTTAAGAACTGAGCCTGGCCGTTCGGTGCAATTGCTTATGATCACCGTTAAAGTCTAGACACATGAAAATACAAAATATTATACTTTGAAATTAAAGCGAATTTGAAATTGTGAATGTACATTGATCGTGAGTATCATAATATTGTATACAATTTCAAGTGTGCTTTGATTTCAATTTTTAAAAAATAATTTTTCAGTATATTGATATAATTCAATCTAGATTATTGGGTATGTATGGTTTCGAACAAACGAGAATTTCTCTTACACAAGCTAGTTTCTGACATTTTCAAAAATTGAGGCTGCTCACTCTTCATCAGTATTTCATCAACATTGCCATATTTCAGATGCATATTATGGCCTCTCACGTGATGTATTGGGGAATGTGCTTGTAGTCAGGACAACAGTGGGCTTTCTTACTATTTCTAATTTGAATTATTTCAGAAAAATATGGGGGCTTCGCAATCCTGACATTGCAGCAGTGGGTAAACTACCTAGTGTATGAGCACGATATATATTTATTCAGGAAATATAGCTTGAGAAAATTCAACCAAAAACCATACTGGAAGACTCTTTGTTTTAGATAAAATAGTACGGATTTTTCTTCTTTGAATCTTAGACAAAGAAATCACAATAAATAGAGGACACGTGGTCTGTAAAGGGACAAAGGTACGCCCCATCGGCATATAAGACTAAACACTTCTTTGTCGCCTCCAAATAAAGAGCTTTGATTGATAAGTGATTATATTAATCTAAGATGCATTCGTAAGTTTAGTACAAAAGAGAAAGGTGTGAAGTAACAGCAGACGACAACTGAAGACACTCTGGAAAACGGTAAGGAGAAAAAGGAGACAGTAGAGGAGCAGAACAAGAACAAGAAGACCAGGAAGAGTTCATCAAGAATAAGGAAGAGCAGGAGCAGGAGGAAGAAGAGTAGACAGGGAGACGAAGAAGACAACGAGTAGCCGATGAAAGAAATCGACAACATGCAGTCACAACAAGAGCAAGAGAATTATAAAGAAGAACTGGAACGAGTAAAAGAAATCGAAGAACTGCTATCCCTTCTTCAAGCTGATAGGTAAATGTATGCTCACTTTGCACGTTACATCTATTTATTAATTCAAGTATTAAACATTAAGAAGTTATATGATCAAGGTTTGATGGAACTTAAAATAAATTCGACAAATTAATTGCCAGTAAATGGGAAGTTTTCCGGCAGCTTATTGAACAAAATTGCTGCAAATAAGGTTTACTTCTAGCTCTAAAATGTCTTCAGTTGCTAGTGTATATAAAGGTTCGCGCTTTTATTCCACTTCTAGATATCAAAGCCACCATGCCTGTAACATTACTAGCTTAATTAATCTTTCTTGTGATGCTTAGTTGCTAAGGATTCCTCTCTTGCGGCTTGGCATCTCAGAACCACATTGAAAGAGATGCCGGGTTGACCGTTGTCATGGTATTCACTACGCATGCTCAGTTGTTTTTGTTATCCTGCTTTCCTAAGTTCGATTTGCGTAAGACCCAGACAAAAATTCATCCAGTTGGTCCGAGTGTTTTGTTCCCTTGCTGTTTCGATTTGAATGGTATTCCTTTTGTTGCTATGAAGATTAAGACAAATTATCAAGTGAATACCTTGGTCAGGGCCTTGATTAGGAGTCAAAGCTTCCTTGGAAAAGACCTTTTTACTTAGGAGAACGCATTTTCGCAGCGAGAATCAGAAAGACATCTCGGTAATGAATTCATAAAACAATCGATTTGAAGCTAAACAATACCCGTAAAGAAACCTAGCCAAGCATACAATAATCGTCGTTCTAATTCCCACGAAATACCCTTAGCTTTTACTTTGGCCGTAAAGTTTCCTCGTTTCAAACTTCTTTGGGATGAATTCCCTTGTTTTGTTTTTTTTATCAACCAGTTAAAAAAAGGAATAAAACGTGTGGTAGCAGCAGCTGTAGCAAAATAACTTTATCTTGTCAGAATATCTAATGCAGAAATCAAATATAAATTAGAATTAAAGCCACTTGATTCTAACTCTCGGTCTTTAGCGATCCTTAAGAAGAATGGATTAAGGGAGCGACATGCATTTCTTGGCGAATTATTTCCCCTTTGTTGTTTTTGTCTGAAGGATTAGGTACTCAACCCAGATGTGAATCGGATTAATCGTCTAACGCCTTTATGTCATGAAAATTTTCGCGCCAAAATAAATCTATGAACCTAAGATTAGTAGTAGCTGCAGCACTAAAAACTTAACTATGGGACAAGAAATGAGCACTGGGAGACTTTTAGGCGGGAAAAATTAACCATCTCTTGTAGAACTCAGCGCTGTTTTACCTCGCTTAAATTATCTTCCCGACATCTTACGTTCTCGAACAATCAACTAATGACTAATAAGATAGAGAAGATGAAAGAGGAGAATTCAATTTTGGACTCGTGGTTTTGAAAATAATTTATTTTGTTAATATTAAGATATCTTTAACATATCAAAAATATTTTGAATACAAACCCTTCTAAATAAGGTGTTGAGTGATTTTGCCCGAATAGGTATATTCTCAAATCAGGTATTTTTTCACGGGTCAGGTCTTTTTTACTTGTATAATTTTATGTGTTGATTAATGCTGTGCGTGCTTAACATATTTACATTTTATCTTTACATTTTATCATAATTCGTATCAATTCTTTTACACGAAAGTTTATATAAGTAGAAATTTAATTTGAAATCTTAAATGAAACTTTAACTGGGTACTGCAAAAAAAACTGGGGCAACCTCATTCTCTGATCTCTTGGCTTTATTTCGATATTATACGACAGTAACGATATTCCAATATTACGAAGCTCACTACTCTTCTTCACTAATACTTAAAGACCCCTTGCAGCAATTCCCAAAGCAGTTTAATTTGGAGGACAAAACAATGGAATTTTGCTCTCCTGAGAATCGAAAACTGAAAATATTTCATTGTTTTGTCCTGCAAATTGAACTGCTTTGGGAATTATTGCAAGGGGCCGGTCTATGCATCAAATTTCTTTGCCGGCGATTCAATGATATTCTGAAATGAAAGGGAACATTCTTCTTTCTTGCGTCTTGTCATCATGACTCCACAGGGTTTGTTTACACAGCCGCGAGTGCGAAAAGCAAAATACTAATGTCGGTGCCATATTTGGGCATGTCTAATATTGCTTGAGGGACTGAACAAGTCATGCGGGCCATTCCTATTGACCACGAACTTGTTGATTTTGAATATCCCATTGGGTCACCAATGTCAAATATTCCACGACGGATAACTCTTAGGAATTTGCAATATGTGGGTAATTACTAGAGATTATAGATAATACAAATCCCTTGGTATTAAAGGAAGGGAATACTGCTGCGAACATGACCTTCACGTGGTGGCGTGCCTGACATAACCTTGGAAATTACGAGGCGTGTAAGTTCGGCTTCTGTCGCAGAATTCGGTATACAGGTCAATTGATCCGCAAAGCTATAAAGGCGCGTGTTGACAATGCGAACCCTTTACCAGAAACTTCTGTGCAACGAGACGAGACAAGTCTTCACGTGCATGGGTGTCACACGGTGCAATAGTCTTGTGAAACTTTTCTCCTGACACAAGTTTCAGATAAAAAGTAAAAAGTAGTTGTGCAACTGAAACCTGTGTAGTGAAACGAGTTTCCCAAGACCATTACACCGTATAACACCCTCGTGAAGACTTGTCTCGGAACGCCGTTGCAACTACGTTTCGGGTGAAAGTTTCACCGTGAAACAGGGTTTTAGAAACTTTTTTATAGACCCCTTACAACAGTTCCTAACGCAATTTAATCGGAGGACAAAGCAATTAATTTTTACTCTCTTGAGATTTGAAGATTTTTTTATGTACTGAAATCTTCATTGTTTTTCCCCCGAATATTATTATAACAGCAGTCCATTGGATTTTAACTTCTCCTTCATCATCTCACGGATTCTTCTTCTTCTTCTTCTTCTTCTTCTTCTTCTTCTTCTTCCTCCTCCTCCAAGATGATCTTTTGTCCCTAATAAGGAGCTCGCCTTCTTCAGTCAAAAATACTTACTTGCTTAGATTTATGCAATTGTTATAGAATGACCGGTTTAACCGGTTTACCCATCACGTGCTTGTACTTTTCCTGTCAAAAATAATTTAAATAAAGTGCATACATTCTTGAGAACACGTGTCATTCAAATAAACGTTGGAATGCAATTAGCGTTTCTTTTAAGTTTCTCCCTAAGTATAAATAGCAAAAGAAAAGAATGCCTCGTGCTGCTATTGTTTTCACCATCTTTACTAGTAATTCATTGTTATTTTAATCAATAGTAAAATCCCAACGGGACGAACCAGTTAGCAGTTGAAGACAATGGGGAAACTACACTTGACTTATGAGTTGAAAACCAGCGTAGTAGAATCACACAAACACAGCAATAATAAACGAATAACTTCACTTTGTAACGATAGCTTTATTTCATTTACTTTTTCTAAGAAAGAAGCTCTAACATGTAATAGTTACTTCCAAACTTTTTAAAATAAATCTAAAATGAAACCCAAATTTTTGGAAAAATTATAGTTAGAGAGTTGAGTTTATATCGAAATTGAAAGATTCCTAATTGCTTTTTGGTGTTAAGATTTTGGTTTGTAAAAAGCCCGTTTTTGCCTGGATTTGCAGGTCAAAACATGTCAACACGCCGGATTCTTTGTAATTCGAGACAAGCGAATTGTTTACGAAAATGATATGATAAGTCTTTACATTCCAATCTTCACGTGCATTTCATTGACGTCATGGCGTATATCTTATGCAAATGAACCCGAGACAAAAGAAAGCATTAGTATGCATGTCAAACGCGTCGAAATTCGCGACGTGATTGGCTGTTCGCTAATCAAAAAAACCCTTTGTTGGTTCATTGGTACATAATTAGTCTCAAGGCGAAGACTTGGCGGACATTCAACCGCCGAACGAGGAGCAGAGAGGCTTTTGTTTGCCATAAGTTCGCTGTCAAGTAAATCTATCTCGTGAATCGAGGCAATTGTTTATGGTAATATCAGGGTTGGATTCAAATTGAACTTAGAGCTTCAATTCGCGAGTTTGAAGGGGAAAGATTCTAGAATATTCCTACGGTAAGTTGTAAAAGGATTCTGTGGCTAACACACAGACGGATAATCTTCCAGCGCTTATATTCCTTTGTACGAAGTCGTCGACAAACTTTGAATTCTGAAACAAACGGTTTGATTCATACTTTAAATGAATTCCTCTCGTAGTCTTAATACAAAATAACCAAAACAAAAACCCTCTTGTGTTGGAGTTGTCAAGATTTACTCTCCACTGAACGCAAGCAAGAACATCCAAAACAGAATCTTACATTCGATTTTGGCATTATGGATATTACTGTTCTAATTAGTGGCCTAGAGCATTTATAGAAATGTGGTATGTACGACAGCAGATTGCAGATATTGTAGATGGAGATATTCACGTGGACGGCATAGATTCGTTTATTGGGTTGCACCACAGCGTATTCAAAATTCTACCCGAGCGAACAAGTGTTATTTAAAATATGTAATGTGATGATATAAATGCCAATCAAGCATAATGACTTATCTGATATCGTATGTCAATCTGGTTTGATGACCAGATATTTGCACACTGATTTGCATACGCAGCCCGTGGTTTATGGAAAGCTAGGTTCTTTCATTGTTATTCCTTTCTTTTTCTTGCTTTTTTCTTTTCTTTTAACTTTAAACTCGGTGATTCTTTCTTTCCAACCAAATCTTGAATCAAAAAAGGGAAAGAATGGTAAGAAAAAACAGGAAAAAAAAAAAAAAAAGAAAAAGAAAAAAAGAAATGCAGCTTTGATTCTAAGCGGGTATGATTGACATGATATATTTCTACTTAAAATTGTTTTTATGGTATCTCATTTACATGCAAATTACCTACATCAAAGTCGGCTTTGATCTGCGCGTCAAGTAACGGAAACACGACTACCACATATAGCTTGACCTGCCAGTGAAAAGACAATGGAAGGAAGGAACTCTAGGGCAGTAGAGGATCTTTCAGGATAGAGTGCACGCCATATGTCCGTGAAACATATACTATTTCGACCGTAATAGCATTTAGACCGTGTTTAGACTCGAGCGTTAACTTAGGTTGAGTTAGATTTTAACAATGACTGCTAATTTTTATCGCTGTTTCAACGTGTCTAACTTAGGTTAAGTGAAACACACTTTAGCGTAATACACTTTAATACACTTTAATACACTTTAATTTTCATTAGACCTCCAACAGTAAACCAAAACTCTTGCATTTGTGTCAATAACTAATAGCCTAATTTTACGAGACGGACTTGCATTTTGTATGAAATGCATAATATTTTGAGCATAAAGATATTATGATGCATTTCTGTCGGTACCAGGCTAGTCTATAACCACTCGAGTCTGGAACTAAGACTACTACTACTAATTACTATACTTTATTATACTCTAATTAGTACACTTTGTTTCACGGGTTAGAGTGGTTTTCATTAACCCGTGAAACAAAGTGTACTAATTAGAGTGTAATAAAGTGTAATAAATAGTAGTAGTAGTCTTAGTTCCAGACTCGCAGTTGTTATTGGAACTGGAACTGATAGCCATTATAATATCTTTATGCT
>JAADYU020105999.1:0-12534 GCA_011763375.2 Heteractis magnifica | reverse complement strand
CAAGCACTTGAGAACATTTGTGCTGATGCAAAACCCGACGTTTGGAATCTAGGCTAATCAGCTTCTTAGCACAGCCTCAGAACAGCCAAGGGCATTCCAGTCTACTTTGCGCGCAGGGTCTTGTTTTGAATTAATTACCGTTGCAAACCCGGGTTCGAATCCCGAAAGGGTCACATTTTCAGTTAGTTTAGTTTGCTTTTTCTTTTTCTTTTTCTTTTTCTTTTCTTTCTTTCTTTCTTTCTTTGTTGGGTTTCAGAAATGATAGCACTCCACACACGTCAAGTGAAAAATATGTTAGTCTATTTGATCAACCCCCCTTACTCTTACAATACTCTCTTTAGGGGAGATTTAAAATTTAGAGCTGCGAATGACGTGACCCTCAGAAACATCAATAAAACATCATGACCCTCCCCGTGGGTTTGGACTAAATTTTCATAACCCTTCCAGTAGTGTAGCGAAGGGGGGGGCACACGGGGGGGCACGTGTCCCCCCTGAATTTTTGGAAATTAATATTATGGAAATATAAAAGAAAAAAATGAAGTATTAGAAATTAAATTTAACAAAGAACCTAAGAAAGAATGAATGAATGAATAAAGATGTTTCTTTTTGTTTGCTTGTTTCTGTTTCTGTTTTTTTTTTTTGCTTTTCTATTCTGGGTGCCCCCCTGGGTCCTCGCTACTCCTCTGTACCCTTCAGTAATACTTGATCTGTTCAGTGACTCAGAATGTGATCCTCTTCTTCCTTACCGCCAATAATGACGAAGAATTAACAGCAGAAACTGCTTACTCTGTACCAAAGCATTTGAGCTTTGCTCCAGGAGCATGCCCCTTCGTGTGTACCCGCCTTAGGCCGTGTTTACGCTTGGATGGTTTACCGAGGTTCAACCCAAGTTAGACACATTGAAAAAATGCTGAATAATTAGCGGTCATTTGTTAAAATCTTTACCCAACCCTAGGTTGACACTCTAGTCTAAGGCTTCATATGAAGGGGGGGGGGGGGGAGGGCGAAATTCAAGAGGATCTAAAAACTACAAGGGGTGGATCTGAAAATTTTCCTAGTATATAAACATTTCACCTGCCCCCCCCCCCATCCCTCAGCCATACATAATGAATGCAGCCTAAACATGGCCTTACTAACTCTGGTTTTGTTTTGGCAATCCGCATTTTTACTGGCAGTTGTTCATAGTTTATTTTTTTAAATTTTATTATATTAGGTATCATTAAAATTGTTGAAAGAAGACATCAATTACAACTTTGCAAGCATTTACATCTCAAATAATTTTTATTTCCAAGATAATTTTTGAGCCTCCTATTCTGAAGACAATTTTACAATCTGTATATCTAACATTTTCTAGTGTGCACAGTTCAGAAAATACTCTCATGAAGAATCTTATTGCAAATTCCAAAGGAGTTTTGAATGGCTAAACCTGGATTTTAGTTTCTATACTTTCTTTTTTTCTTTCCTTCCATCCACCCTTCCTTTTTAATTTTTCCTTTCTTCCTTCTTGGATGTAGAAGGGGCTTTCTGACAACTTCCATTTACCACTGGATGACATCAAACCCACCATATTTCATATTACTATAATTATTATTTGTCATTCTTGACAATGCTTCATCAAACCCTAAAAAAGACAAGGAAAGAAGTAAATAAAAATGATAGAATTGATTTTTGAATTGTGGGAAAAATGCATAAATTTTGTAATTTTACAGTGAAACTTGCCAAACCCAGTCAACCCACAGTTTTTCGTTTTTCAAAATATTTTGCCCACATGAAAAAGGTCAAAGCTAATGTATGATGAGAGAAGGCATACTTTCAACGTAGAAGATTAGAACTTACTTTTTGACGATTTGAACTACATCTTCGTCAATCAGGATATGGTCCTTACCAACTTTTTGGGGGCTGTATTTGACTGATGCTCCCCAAACAAGAGCACTGAACAAGATGAAAAAATAAGAAAAGTCAATTCAAAGGTTTGAACATGCCATGATTAACAATATCATGTAAACTTGTACGTGTACATGTAGAGATAGTTGATGATAATAATGCTCTTTCTTCTTGTGCTGCTGCTGCTGATTATGATGATGATGACGATGATGATTACAAGGAAAGTGATAAGGTGCTGATGATGATAATGAAGACAACAATGGTGATGATGATGATGATGATGACCATGAGTATGGTGAGAAATAATAATGGGGTTCTCATATAGTACTAGTCTACTGGTGGTACAACGGCTTTCAGTTTATAGTTTGTAAAACAACTTACTGCTTAAATTCTTTCATGATACTTTTGTGCAGTTGATTACAGAAGTCTTCCATAGAGTGCCCTCCATGTTTCAGAATTACTGGTGCCTCATAGTCTGGCAACTGTCCTTTTGGCTTGGTGTATCTAAAATGAATGAATGGTTTAAGCATTTTTAAACAATTTTATATTCATTTATATCCATCATTCAAGATCAAGCAATAGCTATTTGGATTAGCATTTTGGACTTCCTGTTATTCCAAAAATGTATGTCAAAAAGGATATACCAAATTATCAGGTAATTCTTTGTTTGCATGTTACATCATTGCAAAGGGGCGGCATTGGGACTCACTGTGATGCTGATTCTGTATTTTGGTAATTTTGATGTTTTACTGCAATGTTATGGTTTATTGCATTGTTCCTGTTATCAGTATTTGGTAAATTTCAAGAATAAATACGGTACTACAGTTTCCAGTTGGTAGCCAAAAATACACAAAAGTTACATTGGAAAAGCATTATTTTCGGATGGGTACAGATGCGGTTTCAGTATTTTGGCATTTTTAGCCTTAGTATTTCAGTTTTTGTCGATTTTATTTGCAATTTTGCAGTTTTGAGCTGCCCCCAATGTCTCCCTCCATTGCAGCCATGTTGGTAGTTCTTAACAAAAGGCTTTGTTTACTATTAACATTTTTGTTTTGATTCCCTTGAGAATGTTTGTAAACCTGCAATAAACCAACCATTGGAAAAAGAATAACTAAATGAATAAAAGACCCACATTCTTATGAGACTCAGATAATCCCACATCTTTTCAAGAAGGTCATCAAAGTTCCATTTGTGATGAGCTGATATTGGTACAGCATGAGGAATTTTGTAGATCAAATCCAGTTCCTACAGTAAAGCAAATTAAAGTATTTGTTTAGCATCTTGTTACACATTAAAGTGTGTGGGTTTTTTTATCAGACTTAAATACAATTAAAATATTATATATATATAATTTTGAACTGTTTAATGTACGCACCTCTATTGAGATTTGATCAATCTTGTTGAGTATATAGATACAAGGGATGTAGACTCTAGAGAAATAAAATAATAAACTGTTGGCAATGTTTTAGCAATTGCAGCAATAAGAACTATGGTATCAAGATTAGGCAAATTCTGTATTTTTTGAGAGAAGATTATGAATCACTAAATGGTAATAAATTGTTGTGGCCTCATGCTCCACTAGGAGAGGTGAGAGTGAGAAATGATAAGTAAAACGGTTAAAAAAAATGGTCAGTCACAGTGTGTAATACATGACTTTTTCTAATGTCATTTCCTACCTGTTTCCTTCAATGACATCAATAAGATCATCAGCAGTAGCATCATATCTCAATGTTACATCAGCATTATTGATACGGTATTCCCCAAGAATACTTTTGACAGTATCAAGGTCAAGTTCACTTTGAAGACACTGAAAATGCAAGTGTGGTTTGTCAACTTAAACTCTCAATAACTCTGAAGGCATCAAAAAACAAACAAACAAACAAAAAAGGAGCAAATAAAAATTAAAAATGAATAGAAAGGTAAAAGAACTATTTCCATGGAATATCAGAGTAGCATTGTTCAACTTGATGGAAGAAAACAAAATCCAGCAAAACCCAAAGAAATTTTGATAAGCAATGGTCTATTCAAGCACAAAATCAGTTTGCTAGTCAAGAGCACAATGCATTCGATCAATTGTAGGTGTGAGGCACAATTTTCATTAATCCTTTGAAACTACCTTGGAGCCTCAATTGGATGTTTTGTTTGACCAGTGAACCAGTGTATGGTAAGTGGTTAATAACCATACTTCCTCAATGAATAGAACAAAGCAGAAAAAAGTGACCTGCTACTAGATGTTAAGAATAAATCTTCTTGGCTAATAATGAGTTTTCAGGCAATTCTAACCTAGTCTATAGACCCTGTGCAAAAAGTCATGAATAGGGAAAAATTAACAGTGGCCATTTTTTCATAGATCTACAACTGAGATGCAGACTGACTTTTGTCAGACTAGACTTACTGTTGTCTGAAGGTTGATTCCACCTTTGTCCTTCTTTTTGAAACCAATATTTGGAGGAGTCTTGTTTAATCTAAAATGTTTAGTATGATTTACAAATGAGACTGCCATCACTTTACAGAGTAAAAACCCAAAATGAACTTTGATGGAGAGGATGACTTACTGTATATTATGTGAGATTGAAAATAAACAGACAGCATTATTCATACCTGATACCAAAGCCTTCCAACTCTTTTTCAATTATCTTTTTGTCTCCTAGAGGCTTAAGTACATCTAGAACTATGAATATTAGATTGCAGGTCCTGGCAACTAAGAGAGGACAATATAGAAATTAAGTTTCAATCCATAGTTAAATGCAACATTGTTTGATGTTTTAAGGCTTATAAGTCCTGTACATATACCTAGTTGAGGTAAAAGTCCAAGCTACAGACAACTGAAAGCTTAGACTTTTACCTCAACAAGGTATAGTAGTAACAGGTCTCACTCAAACCATTATCACTAAATACATAATTATGTTGTGTACTGGGCAAAGATTTCAAAGTCCAAATATATTTTGCTGATAGCATACCAGCAATAACTTGACGTCCTCGACCCTTTCCATCTTTTGCACCTTCGATGATACCAGGTAAGTCAAGGAGCTGGACTTTGGCTCCCTTGTAGCGTATAACACCTAAAGCAATAATATGTCGCTAGGTTAACAATTCATATGTAAGCTATAATCTAAGACTTCTGGGCTAACAGGTGATAGGCAATAGGCAATAGGTCATTGTAGTACCAAACGGATTCATCATGGATTTTTTCTATTTGTGTCTTGAATATTGACAACCTGGCAGTCAATGATACATGTAGGGACTTCAGTGAGTGAAGATCTTAAATGGAGAGTCAATTTAATTCCTTAATGTTATACGATGACCTATTGCCTATTTGCCTATCAGCTATTGCCTTTGGCTCCAAAAACTTTTTGAAAATAGCTGTATATAGCTGTGTTAGATTGAATTGAGAGATTGACATTTTTGCATCTGAGCCACCTGAAGGTCTATCTATTTGCAGATATAGAATCAAATGAAGGCAGCATCTTCTCCTTAGTTATTATGATACATTGAGTTTGGCAAGCCAGAGAACCAATGACCTCCCATACATTAGACTCAACTAACTTAATAGGGTAACAGTTTAAGAGGATTATGCTTTATAGTTTGCTGTACATGTATATATACATGTATGATCATGCTTCTTATGATCATTTTTTGAGACTTTGAACCATTGATTTACCTGGTACAGTTGTTAGTGTTGTAAATTCATAAGCAGCAACCTCAGAATAAACTCCTGCCAGATTTGTTAAGAGTGTAGACTTGCCAACAGATGGAAAACCTGCATTAAAATATTGGACTATAACTATATAAAATAATAAGCTATTATACAATATAATTACAATCATTGTAATAATGACTGACCTACAAATCCAATCCTGGCATCTCCTGTCTTTGCAACATCAAAACCTATAAACAAGATTACAATAGGCCTTTCTCAGTATTTGTTGTAATTGGTAGTAATTATTTTCCTTTGCAAGAAATCAACGCATACATAGATTTAGCTAGATTAAAATGTACTTATTTCCAAATAATTCAAGATTCCACACAAAAAGAGAAAGAATAAAAGAAAAGTCCCAAGATTATTTTCTTTTATTTTTTGCTATCTTAAAAGCCCTGTTACACTGTGCAATTTTCTCAGCAACTTGTCTCGCAATGGTGTTGCGAGACAAGTTGCTGGAGAATTGCACAATGTTACAGGGATTGTCTTGCGATGTTTTTTGTGTGCGCAGCGTTGCACGAAGTAGAACTCAGTTCTACTTTTCACAACGAATTGCAGCAAGTTGCAACGCTGTTGCACAGTGTATCACCCTTCCAGCAACTTTTCTCGCAATTTTCATACCTTATTTTTCAAGAACACATGCGCACATCTTCGTAATCATCCAATATGGCGCTATTATGAGCTCTCCCCAGCCTACCTTGGCGAAAAGTTGTTGCAAGTTGCTGAGATCGTGTTGTAGTGTAACACCTCACCTCGGCAACCTGCAACACTACATTTTCAAGCATTGCGAGACAAGTTGCTGAGAAAATTGCACGGTGTAATGGGGCCTACTCCCCCCCCCAAAAAAAAAATATATATGTAGGAAAACGTGGGATATCTGAAAACCCTTAATCATTTTGGTTATCCCTCAGTAGTCCTGCTCTTTCATGACCCCTAAAAACCATCAGCCCTCTCTTCGATAAAAACTTTAACAGTTAAGAATGACGATATGTTCAGGTTTATACAAAGTTTAAGTTTATTACAAAATCCAGTATTAAAAAAGTTTTTTATTCTTAGTACTTTGTAACTTAGACATAAATAAGAGTAAGATATTTCTTGTTTACCTTCTCCAGCAGGTCCACCGCCACTTTTCGGGGTGATGAGCTCTCGTCGCAGTTTCGCAAGTTTAGCTTTCAACAATCCAAGATGGTGACTTGTGTTCTTGTTCTTCTGTGTTCGCGCCATCTAAAAAAGCACCCACCTCCTTTAAAAAAAGCCATAGAATTTGGATCAAAATACTATTAACATACGTACCTCGTTTTCTATGTCCGCGATTTTTTCCAAAATCCCCATTTTTAAGCCAAGAAAAACGAAAAAAATCTCAGAAAATGTTTTCTTCGCTGTTCACGTTTTTCTACGTGGCCTCGATTTGATGCAAGTGAACGCTGACCTGTAAGCATCGCGGGCTCAAACCACAGGATACCCATAAATGGAGAGTTCTCAGTCTTTTCAAGGAAACTTGGATTAACTTGGATGAAATTCTTCACAATATTCATACCTGAAGTTTTTGTCATTAATAATCATATCATTTTCAATGTTTATTTTAATCATTTCTAAAAGGCAAAAAATCATTTGCATATCTACATAAACTTCTAAGTATGGGGCAACAGCTTGCAAAAATTCATATTTCATGTCAGTTACTCTGGTAGCAAGGAAATGTCTGTCATACTTCACGAAAACTATAGATTGGGTAAGCTTTCTTTGTTTGTTTGTTTGTTTGTTTGTTTGTTTTTTTCATTTAGTATTCTTTTCTTCCTTGTATCCTTTAGTACTACTTATTAAATTTTAGAAAGTTTTGTTTAATAGATAGACTATGGTACTTCTTAGGGATAAAATGATGAGTCCCCCTGTGTGTTACTTCTGTGTAAGAACCTGTGAATGATGTCACAATAGCCAAAACAATGCTTGTCACATTCCTATTGGCCACTTAGCCTAGAACATCAATAGTCAGACAATAGTGGTTCGTACACTGAGGTAACCCACCCCACCCCCCTCAGGATTAAAATTTGCTTGTTCTTTGCCTCTTACTTCATTGCTGGGGGAGGTTTGAAGCCTTTCTGCTTGAAACTGAGCAAGTTACAGCCTTTTGAATTTCACCCTATCTCTTATACTTTTGACAATTATATATTTATTTATTCAGTAAGAATGAAAACTCTCTGGAGTGTACAGTGGAGAGTTAATCTTACAAAAAATATGTGACTGAAGATTTATATAAACTCATTACCATTACTTAGGGACTGGTCATAAAGTACAGGGGAGGTGGGCTGGAAAAAAAGAGGGGGTGGGCCATCATTTTCAAGCATGGGAAAAGAGGTGGGTCAAGAGGAATCATGCAATACACTGGGGGTTATCATCAATTATTGTGCACCCTGTCAAGGGAGGGGCTACTTGTAATCATACATGGACTAAAGGGTGGGCCAGTACTGATTCATTCATTGGAAGTTTTGATTTTTCCAGCCCACCCCAGCCCCCTGTACTTTATGAGCAGTACCTTAAGAGACCATTATAATTATTTTTCTTAAAGGATCTGAATAGATTTTTGTCATACAAAAAATATGAACTAGCTAGATTACTCATCATTTTTCATCCCTTTCATAAGGCTGAGCAGCTACCCTGCATAGTGGCCCTTGGGGTTTTTGGAAGAGGAGGGGAGAGAAGTGGGACTGGATAGGAGGAGGGGCACCTCATCCCCAGGAATAGCAAGAAGAGAAAGCCCTGGGGACAAGGTTGTCCTCCCTCCTCCTAGTCCCCCTCCCCTCACCAGCCCCCTCTCTCCCAACAATCTCAAGGGATCCCAACAAAGGGCAGCTATGCAGGCTACTGAGCAACATGCTGGAGGGAGCCAAAATGGAAGGCATAAAAAGACCCCTTGAAGCAGGGTACTCAAACTGACCCACACAAACCTTTAATAAACTATGCGTATGTATATCTGCAGGTTAATGGATAGTTGTCCATGCAAATGTTGGTACTCTTTCTCTTCAAGGATGCTAACAAATGCCTTCAAAAGAGGCTTAATACATGTATGTGGCATTCTATACAATCATTAAATACATTGGTGACTGGATAATAATATTAATAACTTTTTTTATGCAGGTGCTGAAGTATCACTCTCTAGTTTTATATCTACATTCATGTTGGCTCTAATTCTGTCCAATCTTGCCTTGTTGGCACCTTGGTCATAAAATGGCACAAAAAATAGGATCTGTGGAAAATCAAAAGAACATATAATACTAATAATGACGTAAGTACAATAATAATAATAACAATAATAATAATTTTTTTTAATAATAATAATAATAACAATAACAATTTTTTTATTCAACCACCTGAAGCTTAAAGCTGAATAAACCTTTTCAACTTGGGTCTAATGTTTTCCCATCTCAGACCATGTGTCACAGTGGTAGATCCAGGATTTCAAAAAGGAGGGTTCCAAAATTGTCACCACACTGAAAAAGCTAGTACAATCAGCTTCACAAAGGGGGTTCCAATTTCATTCTTCTGAGTGCAAAGCAGATGATTAGCTCCACAAGATCTCACAAAGGGGGGTTCCATGGAACCCACAGAACCAGCCCTGGATCTGCCACTGTGTCATTCCCCTGGGTTTTATTTCTTTCTTTAATGGTAATGCTTGAGAAAATACCTTAATATGGATGTACCACAGACAAAGAATCTTATTTCCAAGAGGATTACACATGGTGTGAAATGGGAAAACAGTATGTCACAGCTAAAAAGGTCTATTACTGGGTGGTCATGCACATATAGGAATAAATCAATGTCACATATATATGCACATTACATATGTTTACATATGTATACATAATGTGCTTATACATAGCTTCAGGTTTTGTATAACCATGAAAATGTCATACCAGCATGCTAATCTTAATGGATGAACAATGATCTTTATTACATGCTGTGACTGTTTCAACAGATGTCATGAATTCCATACTGTGAAGGTGTAATATGGGAAAATGTTTCACAGGCATATGAAAACTACTTTTAATGTATCCACAACTCCTCTAAGGCATTGCAATTTTGTTGAGCAAAGCTGCATCAGAAATTAGCACAATTTTGCAAATGATTGCAACAATAATCTTGATATACAAGTACTGACAGTGTAAACTCTCTCCTTCAACTTGTTTTGTAATAAATTTTTTTCTCAAGAAATGGTTGTCCAGTGTGACAGCTTGTGCCTCTATGGAGGAATGATTTTGGCCATTTGCAATTTCTAAGCACTATACATATGGATACTTCAATTACGGAAAATCCCAGGGGTAGGGAACTATCTTTAATCCATAATTCTTCAGAAACCATGTAGGTGTAAAATGTTATGAAGTAAACAAGTAATCAAGAAATGAATTCTGTATGATAACACTTTTTAAAATCCCTATATAACATTAAAATAATATATTGTTCAATTCGACTCACCATGTTAAAAATTAATGCAAGTGGGCAGCATGTGGGAAGAAGCCCTGTTGAAAATGATCTTGCCTGAAAATTAAAAAAAAAACATCCTTAATCATCTTCACCTATTGACAACATCTTCCAAAAAATAAACATTGTTCATGTTCTAAGCTAGCAGAGACTATTCATTATTTGTTGGAGTGGGTTGGGTGAAAGATGGTTGGGTGGGACCCCTGAAAGATTTCAGCAAAAACGGTGGATTCTGAACTCAAAATATCTTTTTTGAAATTTAAAGGTGGTGTTACTGGCCACACAGCTAGGTTTAAAACAAAACCTTCAATCAACAGAGGCTGAATACAACTCATTTGACAACTTATGTAACTTTTCAAGGCGAATTAAGGTGCATTAAAGGTGAAAAATTTAAAAGCTGAGAAAAAGCTAGGTGAAAACTCAGTGGCCTCATGGCTGCCATGCAAGGTAATAGAGAGCTTATTATAAGCACCAGGCATTTTTGAGTCATGGATAGCAACCAGAAGTGAATTTACATTTCCTTTCCTTTTCTTATCTGAATTCCAAATTTTTCTATTGTGTATAATTTTACACAAAGAATATCATTTTAAACTTGATAACTTTTCATTTTAGATCATCAAAATAGCAAAAAAATATCTTGTGTAAATTGTAAACAAACAAAACCAACAGGTGTCACACATCTGTGCTGTGCGCATGCATTAGCTTAAACCACAAAATTCACACCAAAAACAGTGTTCTCAATCCAGTCTTTCTCAGTATTCTGACATCTGTGTTGACAAAACTGCCTGGTGCTTAAGCTCTCTAATGACCCTGAGAACCCACACCAAAGACTGCAGGGAGCCCATTGCAGTATCAAAAGGTGATATGAATTACATTTTAAGCAATTTTTTAACCTTCCCCTTTTTTGTATAGTAGTGTGCATATGGATCTTAGGAATTACTGTACATGGATTGTATAGACCTATAACTACTGAAAGTATAAAATTTAGTTGTACAAATTCAAACCTTTGCAATTGTTCCTTCTTCTCTTCCTGGTTGGAACTGAATTTCTACGACATCAAACCACTCATTATTTGTAAAACTAAAAATCCTGACAAAGCTTTTTTCCTTGTTCACCTAGAATAAAACAGAAATATTCTTATATGCAAATGATAAATTTATTATTCTATATTTGTCTCATTGATAATTAACTAGTGTCTGGGTTTTTTCTCATTTTGTGTTACCATATATCCATTGAAAAACTGGCTGACTGTTTTGTCTTGGTCAATTAATTTTTTCAATCTTATCTACATTTTAAAAAAATTAATACAGGGAAGAAGTTGCCACATATGATACTCAGAAAAAATCTGAGTCCCTAATGGGATTCAAACCCATGGCCTTCTGTACACTGGGCAGATGCTCTACCCACTGAGCTATAAGGAATCTGTATTAGTATACTTTCCATGTAGCACCTTTCTACATAACATAAAAAAAATTGTTAATGTCGTTTTGGTTCAACTTAGTGATGAAAACAAAAAATGAGTACAGTGTGAGTACAGTGTAGTACATGACAATGATAAGACAGATATGAATTTTTTTCTCTGTATTTATAACCATTATTGTTGAAGTGCGACCCTCAAAGTTTGATGTCTTGTTCACTGACTAGCATTTCAACAGCCATCAATCAAAGAACTGAAAATAAAAAAGGATATCTTGGGGGAGATTTTAGGCTGAATTAAGAATTTTGGGGGATTAGCGAAACAAAATCTTTAATTCATTCTAAAATCTCCCTCACGATACGAATTTATTGTTTATTTCAAATTTTAGTTCTTTGATTGGCGGCTGTCAAAATGCTAGTCGGTGAACAAGACATCAAACTTTGAGGGTCACACTTCAACGATAATGGTAATAAAAGGACATTGCTCATATATTCAAAATATTTATCTTTTACTTTCCAAACCAAACTATCAATTTAATTGAACCCTCACACATTGAATTGGAATTTAGCATGTTGTGTTTATCAGGAGAGAGGAAAATTGAGGAACCCAGAGAAAAACCCTGGAATCAAGGAAGAAACCCAACAAGAACTATATATTGTTCAAGAACAGTCCAAACACATGTGAATGTTATGAAACTATTATTTCAGTAAACAAATCCAAAGTACAAGGATTCTATTTGTTCTTTTGTTTTTGTTTTTATCATTTACCTTGTTGACGTGCATTTTTTCCTTCTCTCCTAATTCATTTACTGCCTCTATTAATGCTTTTACACAAAGGTCAACTGTTGAATTTGGGATAATCCACCTACGAGTTGTCATTTGAAAGTATAGATAGTAAGCTATAATATAATCACATAAAATAAATCTATAATGAATAATTCAAATCTATAATATGCAGAAAATATTCATAAAATACTATAAACCTATAATATTTTTCAAATTACGGATCAAGAGTAAAGAAGAAGTTGGTTCATGGATATAAAAGAAATCAATAAAATAAA
>JAADYU020105888.1:0-12536 GCA_011763375.2 Heteractis magnifica | reverse complement strand
GAGCCCAATTAGATCAACTAATTGATCCAACGTATACCGGCGGAATTGTTGTCACATGGTCATTCATAAAGCTCCATAATATTATATCATAAATACCATGATATTGTACATATTTGTACTTTGATATCCCGTGCCGGATATAGGATTTGAAGTAGTGGGGTCACATCAGGAAAATAGAAATCATGTCAGTCACGTGGTGCATGAGTTTCGATTCTAATTGGACCACACCTTGATACTTCACAGATTATTAATAGTTTATACTTTAATAGCCTGTTACTTAATTGTCTGTTGTTTATTTGGTGGAATAATCTCATCCATGACGCTGTTCTCGCCCGTCTGTGAGTAGGAAGGGTCTGTCTTTATCCCTCTCAAGAAATAGCTAATGTAGCGTTTTATTAGGAAAGTTTATGAAATCCGATAATGAAATCCACCGAGGCAATTGAGGACTAGACTGATTGATTTGATTTGCCTGCGGCAGATCAGGCGAAAATGCTTTTATTTTCAGGTACATACTTCAACGCGTCAGGGGGGATGCAGGAGTTTGGCTAGGGGGGTTTAAACCGCTGATATTTTAGTAACAGATAACCTTTTTTACGGTGGTGTTTTCGGGAAAGACCTAGCGGGAAAATTAACAGATTAAACCAGTACGAAATTAGATTCTATTCGTGGCATAAGAAATATTTATAGAATATTTAAACATAATACCGAGTAATCTAAACAAACTTACTTCGTATCTAAAGGTTTTTGTCTTTGCAATTTTTATCAGCAACAATGGTAATTAAAAAAGAAAATCGAACCAGTCATGCCTTTGTGGTCACTCATCCAGAAACAAACCCTGTCCAACGGGCTTGACTCACTCTCTTGGAATTGAGTGATACAGTACCAATCGAAAGCTGCTTTTTTATTCCTCACTTAGTACAGTACTGCTTTTGTTAGGTTAGGTTTAATTCTAGTGTTTGGAATACCAATCTATTATTTTTTAAACCAATGAAACTTGTTCCGATCGGTACTGTGTGGCTCTTGAAATTCCGAGTATTTCCTCTGGAGTCCCACGGGTTCAGTGAATTAGCATAATAATACCTTGGAAACAATGCACCAGATAGACTAGATTATTTTCTCTTTCAAATCGTCGTGGATTGCAGAGTAGTGCAAAGGTTTAGCCGTGAAATGGTCTGGGGGCCGGCTATTCTCTTCCGTGATGCCTTCGGACTAGAACACTAGTGGGTGCTGCCAACTCCACCGTGTACCAGGACCGATGGGCACTTAATGGCCCGTCAAGTCTGAGAAGTCCATACTACGAATCAGCTCTGATGATGTCTCGGGGGTATGG
This sequence comes from Heteractis magnifica, assembly GCA_011763375.2. NCBI lineage: Eukaryota > Metazoa > Cnidaria > Anthozoa > Actiniaria > Stichodactylidae > Heteractis > Heteractis magnifica. The sequence continues at coordinate 11,206 of JAADYU020105888.1, read as the reverse complement.
CGGTGCATGCTGTTTTGGAATTAATGAGGATTTTTTGTCTCATCGAAGATGGGGTTCGAATCCTGCCATGTGCTGATAGGATTTTTTCTCTTTTTCTTTTCATTATCTCTTCTTTAAATTTAAAAACGTTTATTTCTTCAAATCTAAGACTCACTTTTGACATTTTTTACTTACAATACGAGTAAGAGTGTTAAGAGTAAAGTTACTTTACGCTTCATAAGAAGTCAAATAACGTATGGATATAGCGTATATTAATTGTAAACTGTCCAACTACAAGTTTAAGGTCCACTTCACTAATGTATAACTATTCATGCAATTACTACTACTAAATCGGGTCTGATTCGAATGGTCAGCTGGTAAATCGTGTGTAAAAAGCTACTAACAAGCAATTACTACAAGTCTACGTACTGTAGGTAATTGTACAACAGTTTGCTATCACTAGTACTGCTTTAAGTTTCACTAGAGTTGTTAACAGATATTCCCTTATTAGGAAAAAGGCGAGGTTCTTAAGGAGTTATATTACCTTATAAGGAAAGCGGCTAGGCTCATAAGCAGTTATATTGCCATATAAGGAAAGCGGCTAGGTTCCTAAGCAGTTATATTGCCTTATAAGGAAAGAGGCAAGGTCCACAAGGAGATAATAGTGTATTTTACTCAGAATAACAACCGAATGCTAAACACCTTTAAATCAGTAGCTATCAGAGTATGCCGCATGCAGTGAGCCAAGGAAGACTGCTAGTATTTGAATTAACGGTGTATATTCTACTCACTGGTTTTAAAGGATATTAATTAGTTCCTCTGCTTCCTCTTAATCTCACATTACCTGTTCCCAAGGCAACTTTAAACGATTAGTGTTTAAAGCTACCAATATGTTTCTATGGCAACTCTTCAATGGAGTTGAGCAAGGTGCTGGTTTAACCTGATTGGTTGACTGGTGATGTAATGCCTTTCAGTATCTCACTGGTGCTCTCAGGTGTGAGGGGAGGGGGTGGTGTCTTCTGGTAGTCATATGACATGTCATACTCAGACGTCAGATCCTGCTTGGTAGGGAGATCAAGTGATGATGGTCTTTGAGGACTCGCCCTCGAAGGACTCTGAGAATACTGTTCTATAATTAGAAAATGACGTCATTTCATTCAATCCTGTCAAGTGTCTTGGATGGAGAGTGAAAGTATTATGGTTTACCTTGGTCATTCATCTCAGGATCGTAATCATCGAATGATGAGGAATCACTCCTGTGTGACAGGGAGTCACTGTCACGTGACATGCTGTCAACAAGCTGTGGACACAATGGAATGGAATCAGGGGACTTAAAATCTCTTTATTTATTTAAGTGCCTAGTCGTTCTAGCGCTTCGCAATAAATGGGGGCACTATCACTCACACACACTACCACTACATTAACTGTTTTAAGCATACAACTCTCAGCTCACATGTTGATTTTTACGGAAGGAGGAAAACCGGAGAACCCGGAGAAAAACCCTCTTGGCAAGGGAGAGAACAACACATCTAACAAACTCTACTCACGTCGCATCCACAGGGCTCGAACCAGTGACCCGACCCATTGGACCACAGTGGTGAGAGGCGAACGTTTTACCGAACGAACGTTTTAGGACTTGTAGTTTGTTAGCTATCGTTAGTTAGAATGGTGTCAGAGGACTTGTAGTTTGTTAGCTATCGTTAGTTAGAATGGTGTCAGAGGACTTGTAGTTTGTTAGCTATCGTTAGCTAGGCCGAATATGTTTACTTACGTCAACGATCTCTTCATCGCTTGGAACTGCTTTCTCTGCTTAAAGTAAAGTGACAATAAATAAACAGTTGTAGAAGATAAACTCACCACGATGGACTGTTTTAACCTACCTTGTTTAGCGTTGTTTTCATAGTTTGCTTCATTTATGATTCCCTCGGAATCCTAAACGGAAAATATGAATTGAATTCACCGAAAATACAGGAAAAATTGCTTAAAATGAAGAGCTATTGACAGAGATACTTACCTGGTTATACTGGTCATTGCAGTAGTTTGATTGACTGTCAGGTGATCCTGGTTCTTTCTTGATATCTTGGTACGTCATCACACCGATATCTAAGCACAATATTACATGTGAAGCAAGTGAGCACGAAAATGCGCGTACGCAGGGCCTGTCAAGGAGGTTTCCTATTGGTTACCTTTCATTTCCGGTCTAGGATCATACCACGTGGTTAGGTAATCATGATCTTTCATGTGTGGATGTTGGTAATGTTGGTACATATTGGTGGGCCAGTATTGGAAGAAAGGCTGAGGGTTGATAGGATGGGTTGTGCACACAGGAAGCGAGCTGTCTCCATGGATCACACTAGTGGATTTCTGAAGAAGAAACATATTATCAAAATTAACAAACTGATGAGGCCAACCAACCGACGATCGACCGACCAACCGACCAACCGAAGAGCGGCCGGGTAATGGTACTTACATGTATCACTGAATGTCGTTTGAACTGTTGTGGGATGGTCCTCACTGCAGCTTTACTGCATTTACTGTGGATGGCCTTGCTATTGATTTTGGACACTACATCTACAGAGATAGAAAAAAGAAAAGTTCCTTTTAGAAAAAATTATCAATAGTCTAAGACAAACCTATGTTAAGCAAAGTGAGGGATTGAAAATTTGCAGAGCCACTATCCCGCATTTCTAAATTTCCAATGTCCTAGCACTGAGCAGTATCCCTCCCCTCCCCTCCCCTCCCCTCCCCTCCCCCCAACCTTCCCGCAAACACGCACAGACACTTCTCCATGACAGACACTTCTCCATGACAGACACTTCTCCATGACAGACACTTCTCCATGACAGACACTTCCATTTACAGATTTTCTTATGCACAAGTATAAAGAATGTAGAAAATAAGTATGATTTTTATTAATCAGTTGATTTAGCTGATTCAACTACATTTTTGACTTTAATGCGATCAGGCGTTAGACAATATATGACATTTTAATCCCACTTGTCTACAAATGTTCAAAAGTATTTTTACAAGCAGTCATGAATTTCGAAGAGTAGTTTTTCGTATATTGATAGAGAGTCTTTTGGTCACCAGACCTTTGATCACGTGCTTCTGTCAAACGCGTCCTGACTGGCTGCAGGCTGGTCTTGTTTCCAAGAAATGAAACAACCGCATTTCAGCCGCATTAATAATGACACCTCCACACTCTGTTTTCATCCCAGATCCCTCGGTATTGTCAGTTATTATAAAATAGCTATGCAAAGCCAGAACATAAGGCGTTGTCCTCAAAACTGAGCATCGTTCAACACCTGGAGTACTGGTTGGGAGATAGTAGAGCGAGCGAGTCGCTGGGTTGATGAATGTGCCAGTTACAACTTCCAAGAAATACAGGATGCTTGCCACGTTTACAAAATAGTACGCTTTATATTTCCCAGAGGTCTAGATAGTTATAGTTGACTGTGTACAGGATAGTAATGCATAAATTAAAGATATTAATAACAAGGAATGTAGAGTTATCGTCCATGGAAGAATAAGTTTTGAAAATCCCCTGATTCGATGAACATTTTCAACGTCATTTCTAGGAACTCGGCGCAATGCACGAGTGTCTCTCGAGCTAACCCAACAGTAGGCGTGGCACAGTTATTGATATTTCAAACGCCCAAAAGAAAGAGAAAAAATTATATAAAAGAAACATGTTAGCTCTTTAGTGAGCATACAAGAACGTGCCTCGTTGAAGAAACGTGAATGACGATACAGTATGCTGATGTAAAATATAAATGTAGCCAGTACTAGTGTACATCATTTGGTCATTATGAAATGAAACCAAAGCATTTGCAACTGCTTAGCTTTAGTGTATTAACTTGTGGAGTACCGGGAAATGATGGTCGAGTTGTTATGTTATTGTATGGTTATTTTATTTCATTCAAGATACCTGCATCAGTGACCACATACATACATGTAAAACAGTATTCTGTTCAGTCCGCAAGATTCCTCAACACCCATGCATATTGCATGATCAAATGAGTGATGTTTCTTAACGAAATTCTAGTGATGACTTGCAGCGATGTCAGGTAAAGATAAACACTTTTAAAGGAAATATTAAGCTTGCATGTACATTATGATCATGTTCTTATGCATGCATGGACCACAGAGCGGCAAGGGTAACTTTGTTTGCTTCCGGGTGCTGTACGATAATCAAGTTATCACAGATATTTAATAACTAAACCATGTGAAAAGAGTTCGGAGGAAATTTCGTTATAAATAAAAACGTTTCGAGTGAAATGGTTGGATTTTGGTTTTTAATGATCTTAGCCAGTTGTTCATCATTAAATCACAACCAATAAGCTGTAGGAAGTCTATTCAGCCAACTGTGAGTGATGTGTCGACCGACCAAATCCTTCATGGACAGCTTCTACAGTGATGCCGAACGTTTGAGCTTATGAGCTGAAAGGCTTGAAGCTTGGGAAGTATGCTTATGAAGTAGTTCAGAACACTGCAGATTATCTTGTAATCGTCGTCATACCTGCAGTGCTGTCTGATTCCAGCCGACAATTAGCCTACTTGCCTACAAACAAACAACAGCTCATGAAAGCCTTATGCTATTGCGAACGAGGTTATTATAAACTTAAGAAGCGAATTAGAGAAATAAAATACATTCATGTTTCATGTTTATTTTCATGCTACTGGACTGCATGCCGGTTCTAGTACAGCCTACCTGCTGAAGCCTGCCTGATGGAGTTATAGTGTGATTCATAGTGTGATTCATAATTGACACGACTGCTAACCACTCAACTGCCATTTTAGGCTGTCTTACCTCGTTCATTCTTGATCCGGTCTTTTTCTTTTATCTCTGTGTTTTTCCTTAACATCTGGTAGACTTTGAAAGCATTGTTACCGCGTGTAACCCCCCTGGCCTGCAGTTCCTTGATGTCTGGTAAAGCGTTCAAGGCACATCGAAAGTTAGCTTTCCATCTCCTAGGGTCTGGTTTATCAAGACTTTCTCTGTATCGACCAGTGTGGACGGCCCATTCCTTGAAAATGCAAGCATCAGTCTCTACACACCAACCATGCCTTGAAGCGTGTTTCCAAGAAACTTGGAATACTTTGTCTCTTGGATCGATCCATTTGACACCTGGAATACGACCTGAATTGAGAACACCTTCAAGCCATGGACGAAGGCGAAGTTTTTCGACCGGCATCATGGACACTCTAGGTAAAAAGCACCGATAAAAAACCAGAATACCACGAGCTTCAAACTCCACGTTGTTTTCTTGGAAGCCCGAAGGAAAGGAATGGCTCTTATTTATAGATTTTTCACATTCACTTTCTTGGAACTATTGTTCGGGGATTCCCCTTTCATTTCTTGGAATCGAAAGCAAAACGTCATGCTACAACACTATTGCGTGACAGCCTTCAATTGAACCGGAAGCTGGAAGCCATGTTAATGCTAAAGCACGAGGAATTAGTGAATATAATATCATTATGATCTGAATGAAATAGCTGTAGAAATATGTTTTTTTCCCATACAAATTAGTTATGAAAACTATAAATTACAAATACGTATAATGAATTAATTTTTTAATTGATACTTTTTAATGGACAGTCGAAATATATTATTGTTCTGAAACTCTTCTCTGCGAGTGGTTCATTAATTCTTCGTTTATTACTTGAGCGTTCTATCTCGCCTTTTCCTGTTTCTATGCTACGTTTCGACGCCATTCTGGTCGTCTTCATTAGGCACTGTCCTCTTTTTGTCAAAACGACCCAAAAAGAGGACAGTGCATGATGAAGACGACCAGAATGGCGTCGAAACGTAGCATAGAAACAGGAAAAGGCGAGATAGAACGCTCAAGTAATAAATGAAGAGTCGAAATATAACGAAAGTGAAGTTATTTTCATAAATCAAATGGCCGTCACACACTCCTGTAAAAACTTTTTCAACAAATCGAAAGAAGACCTGACAGTTCCTATAAGTCTATTACTTTTAGTATCTTAAAGTGCAATAACCCAGCCCAAGTCAAGTGGAGAAGTCTGCACAAAATATAGGTAGAAAAATCGCTGAAAACTAAATCAGATGTTTCTGGCTTTCTTTCTGCTCATGATAACACGATAAACTTGATAATAATCAGTTTTGTAAGTGATCAATTTGAATCAGCTCTAAGAGCGAAAGCTTACTGTAGCTTGGAAGAATTGTCCTCGTTTCCTGGGCTTTCGAATTAGTTGCCACAAGTTTCTTTTTCGGTTTCAAGCCCAACAAATAAAGGTTTTTGATGGATTCGATACCATAAATGATGCTAAAGGAAAAAACCTTAACTATTTTTAAATTTTTTTTCGCTGACGTTTGAAGAACTGGATTCGCTTAATTTTTTTGCCAAGGAACGACTGATTTTAAACCTTAAATTGTTGTCTAGAAAACAGGAATCACTAAGACGTTAGTGCCACTCCTGGCTTCACTTTCGCTCTGTTCAGATGTTCTACTGGTTTCGTTTGCATTTTATTAATCTTTAAATAGAAAAAACTGTAAACAGTAATGTGGAATAATTAAGGTGACAGGTTATGCGAAGTGTAGTTCCGTCTCTCAAACTAAGCTTAACGCGGTAGTGCGTAAAGTAAAGCATTCTAAAGTTATTTTTGAAAGCATGGTGTGTGTTTGCAGTGCTCTATATAGGGTCGTCACGGATGGGGTGTGTCAGTGGGGTTTAGTTACAGTTCCGCATTCCAATTAGAGTACAGAAATATAATAACTTGATGACTATTTTATTGATTCTATTATTACAATAATTCTATTATTACAAATTAGTTAAACCGAATTATGATCAAGTTAATGAAACCAAAAAGGTGCAGAATTCAAAATACCTAGCATTTTGCTCATAGTAAACAAACAGGAATTGAAGAATTAGTGTGATAATTCGTACATAAGAACACTGTCTGTCATTGTGTCACGGTTAAAAAAATCTTCAATACAACCGCAAATGAATGAAAGACAAAAAAGAACTTAAAAACAGGTCAAAATGACCAAACATTAAATGGAACAGAGTGTTTAGAAAGAAGTGCGTAAAATATCCAATAGACAAATGATGATCACTAGAATTGGTTTAAACAAACTAGTGGACTATCACAAAACCGAGGTTTTCTTTATTACTGTCCTACCAGTTTGTTATGGGTAACTATAGCCGATTCTGGCTATTAGACGTTTTCCGAGATGCGCTATCCTCAAATATCGCGGACGGACTTGAAAACGACGCTATTTCAGGCAGTATGAGTAAATAACTACACAGCGAACGTACGAATGTGTGGTGTTTCCAGGGCTCTTTAAAAAAAATTATACAAGACATTTAGTATTTTATCTTTAAAATCCACTTTACGTCCGAATGATACTTTTAAATATTACGGCATTACAATCCGACTCAATTAATTGCATAAACGTCCAAGTCATTCTCCAAATATTTTATAAAGACACTTTTTCCTTTAACAATGCTATACCGCGAACTTTCCCGTCCATATAAAAAACTTTCTTTATTTTATTGCCTTTCATTTTGCAGTTTCCATGCGCTTTTGCCCGAAATTGCCTCGCGACTGAGCTATAAATGAATAAATAAATAAATAGTTATAAAAGTCTGTTTCTAGCGTCACCATAACACATATGAGTCACACTAGGTACAGGCAAGAATGGTGGTCTACAAGGGAAACCGTTGGAATAGAATGGCAGCGGTGGTCTTGAAAAAGGCATGCGCCACGAACCATTGAAAGGCAAAGATGGCAAGCGGCAAAACATTTCACCTGGGAGGGGTAGGTGGGGAATATTACTGATCCTGGAAGGCAAATCAACATGAAATCTTATAGGGTGCATGTGTGGATTGTCATTCACTAAACGTCTTGTTTTTAGTGGCGGAGGGTCGTACAGTAGATAGGATGACCCGTTATAACAATATGGAATACCACGATTGTACAAGTTTGATACCGGCTTGTTTGGTGCTACCGTTACAAGCTGTGGAGCACTGGTCTTGATGTTACTTGTTACATCAGATGTCTTAGTTTGGAGCTCTTTTTCCTTGGTTGTAGAGATAATGGTGGTGCCCTGACTGGTATTGGTGAGGTCCTGACTGTTATTGTTGAGGTCCTGACTGGTACTGGGGAGGTCCTGACTGGTACTGGGGAGGTCCTGACTGGTACTGGGGAGGTCCTGACTGGTACTGGGGAGGTCCTGACTGGTATTGGTGGTGCCCTGACTGGTACTGGGGAGGTTCTGACTGGTAATGATGGGGTCCTGATCGGCACCGGTGGGATCCTGACTGGTACTGGGGAGGTTCTTACTAGCAATGGGGAGGTCCTCACTGGTAATACGAAGGAGCGGACTGTTACTGGTGGGGTCCTGACTGGTATTGGCTCTGGCACTGGCGAGGTCCTGACTGATATTGTTAAGGTCCTGACCAGTATTGGTGAGGTGGTCCTGACTGGTACTGGTGTGGTGGTCCTGACCAGTACTGGTGGTGTCCTGACAAGTACTGGGGAGGTCCAGACTAGTACTCGTTAGGTCCTGGCTGATACTGGTGAGATTTTGACTTTCTTCGCATCCAGGATTGATGACAGTGTTTTTGGATACAAGCAATGAAGGGTTGTTATCTGGTAATTCTGTCATCATTCTAGCTTCGTACCCAGCCACCTCAGTCACTGAGTCAACGTCGAGAATCTCAAATGCATTTTCCTTTTCTAGAGACTCAATTTTTTCGTCAATTTCTTGAAAATCTTGTTCGATCAACATAAGCTCAATAACTTGTAAACCACTGGTCCATTCTAGCTCATGTTCATTATCAACAATTTGCTCATCGCCTACCGATTCAGAAACATCTCTACATGTCACTGTTGTTGGTGGATTCTTCTCCTTTTCGATGGATATACTGCTGACACCCTTTAAATCTCTAGACGAATCTGGATCAGGAACATCTCCACTATCACTTCCATTTCCAAAATCCAATCTTCTCTTTTTGAAGTCTCGTTCATTTTCTGTTAAACTTGACTTTCTCTTTAGAGTCTCTTTATGTCTAATATACACCCCAAATGATCTGGGGCTCAGATCATGTGACGAGAGCAGTGCATGATCACGAGATTGTCGTGGTGTAAGAGATTTCTCGTCATTTTGTTTATCTTGGCATGTAGATTGTTCTGTGTCTGGTATACTACATGGTGTAGAGTGGCTGTCGTGTATTCGAGGATCGCGTGTCTTGTTGGGGAGTTCCTCTGGTATATTTTGGACAGTATTCTTGCTGGGATTCGTACAAGGAACTAGAGTCTGTAGATGTCTGTGATATTGGTTATCATTAAGGGTGTCTTGTTTAGTCATCATCATGTCTCCATCTTTCTCTATAAACTTACTGTTACTGGGTGGATTAGCTTGATCATCACTATGGATACCACCAGCCACTAGACGTCCCTCGTATTCCTTGTCCTGGTAGGCACTCTTGTCCAGGTAGGTACTCCTGTCCTTAGTTTTGTTCATGTTTTCGTCCTGTACGGAATAACTAGGAGTGTCTTCAAGGAATGGTATGCTGTCCCTCTGGAACCCTACTTTCTTGCAACAATCATAGCTCCAATTGAAGTTTGGCTGTTTTACTTTAGTGTCATCGTCTGAAGACTTAATCAAGTCATTTTGCAGTGGCTGTGTTTGAAGCTGTTGCTGTTGCAGCTGCTGTTGAGGCAAAGATACTTGTGTTTGCATCAGCCGTGGTTGCTGCTGCTGCTGTTGTTGTTGCAAAGATACATGTGTTGACAGCAGCTGTGGTTGGTACTGCTGTTGCAGCTGCTGCTGTGGCAAAGATACTTGTGTTTGCATCAGCCGTGGATGCTGCTGCTGTTGTTGTGCCAAAGATACATGTGTTGACAGCAGTTGTGGTTGGTACTGTTGCTGTGTCAGAGGTACCTGTGTTAGTGGGGGCAGCCTTGTTTGGTGTAATCGTTGTTGTTGTGGTGATGGTGATGGTGATGGTGATTGAATCAGTTGTGGCTGTTGATGTAGCTGTAATGTTGTCATCGGTGTTGCCGGCAGCTGCAGCGGTGGTGTTAGCGGTAGCATCGGCTGTTGTTGTTGTGGTAGAGATAGCTGAGGTTGTCTTGGCTGGTTTGATGGTGGTGAAGGTACCAATGATGGTATCAGCAGTACTGGCTGTTGTTGTTGTTGTTTTGATACTGGTGGCTGTTGTCGGTAAGTAAGTCTATTAATCTCATCAAAAGACCTTCCAGTTTGTGACACATCACCACATCCTGTATCGCTGATTGTTCTCATAAGGGTATTCTTTGGAGTAACTTTTGCACAATCCACCGACTTTGACCTACTTATGCCTCTCATTCTCTCATGAGGGCGTATCCCCGTTAATTCTTGTACTCCTCTAACTTCTTGCATAACATTCGGAGCCTCAAGCTTCAAGTTGATGTTTAACCCTTGTGGTTCAATCAAGTTCGGCTGTAACGCCTCGGGATTTAAACATGGCGATTTTGAGGCGTGGTTAGGGACTGGAAGTCTGTGACGTCTTCTTACAATGCAGAACATACGCCAAGGTTTTTTATCTTCACAGAATCCTAACGTGTTGATATGATAGAATAGAATAGATACCGTTTTAATAAATGAATACACATCATTTGGTGGTGATTTTGATGAGGAAGATGGTAATGATGGTGACGATGATGATGATGATGATTCTTTATAGATATATTAACATTATCACATTCAAAAACACTCTTAGAAAGTGGAAGCTCGATTTATACAGAATAATACAATAACCAAGCAATAATTTACCTAATTCTACTGAAAGTTTACTGGAGGGAACAAGAAACATTATGGTAGAACTGTCAACATCTACAACACCAGCCTAAAACAGAAAAAAATGAAGGCACGTTTTACGCCAAACTACTTCATTTTATTGGCACATCACGAGGTAAGTTCACACTGTACCACTGTAAGTCTACAGGAAACGTTTTCTGTAAGGCAAGAATTCTAAAGAGCTCAACTTACAGCATGGTCCTTGATGGAAAGAGATTTGATAAAATTGATGAACTTGTCTGCTGGATCACAGGGCTTCAAGACACACAGACTAAATGTATGACTGCGGTAACGAACTGTTAAGATAGAAATCATGTTCAGTAATAACACTTTATTATATAGATATCAATGAAATACCAGGATTTCTCCTGTTTCTAAAACTTCGTACACAGTGAAGGTATCATTTTTATCCTTCAC
>JAADYU020105777.1:0-12554 GCA_011763375.2 Heteractis magnifica | reverse complement strand
GTGTTATATCGCCATAACAATAGTTTAACAATACATTCTAGAACGAAACAATACAACACAATGAATTACAATACAATCCTATGCATAAATTTGTCAGAGTATTGGACAAGTATGGTACCACGTTGCGCCATTGAATGTTGAACCATGTTGTGCCATGTTGTGCCATGTTGCACCATGTTGTACCACAGGCCCTTAAGACAGTCCAGTCTTAATCTCGAAGCCTGCGCGTGCAAACCATACTTCTTTATTAACAGTTATTAGGAATTAAAATTATCAGCAAGTAACATTATTAGCAATTAATTTTCATACAAAGTTTCTATATACGTGGTAAATATTAATTTGAACTGTTAACTCCATCATATTCGTTTTTCATTGGGTTGTTTATTATTATATGATCAGTTGTGGCATTGTTTCTGACGCCTTAACACTGTTCACCAGATGATGTTCAGAATAAGAAATGTACACCACAGCTGTATCGCAAGAGGCCGCAAAGATGCTTTGAAACTGATCATCCTGTAAGCTATGAAAAATGTTATTTGAGTTTGGTTTTGTTAATTAATTGGTTACCTTTTTTTCTCACATACTTGTACAGGCTTCTTGTTTTTTTTCCCTACCAAACAGCCCAAGAATTTCGAATTACTCTAAGTAAACTATGAACCCAATCATTCTCATTTTATTTAGCCCACATTAAACCCCTGGACTGGTGGGAGGGAGATGGGAGGGGCACAGCGAAAATCTGATTGTTCTGGTACTTTTATCGTGTGCCATAGAACAGATTTCGTATGAGTGTGAAAAGGTCGCGGCACGTTCGGTACCGCAAGCGAGCCTTGCCGCCACCGTGATGTTTTCTAGAATTTTGACGTGCCTTGCCGTGCCTTGACCGTGTCACGACCGTGTTCGTGCCGCGAGCTCTTCGGTCATACGAAATCTGCTCTATGCATAATCGTTCACCAGTTGTTGCAAACAATTGATATAAAACCAATCAAAATTACGAAACAAGTACAACGAGCGACGGTTCCAGAAACCGCCTGGTGTTTTGTCTTCTGTCAACCAAAGTTAATCAAAGTTTCAACAGAGTTAGTAATTATTGATTATTATAAAATATACTAGGTACTACGCGCGTTCTGATTGGCTGACAGGTGTGTTTGCATGAGAGTATGTAAACACGGTTTTGTCAAATTATTTGTCGAGGGTTTGCAAAGCTGTCTCGAATTCTCCCAACCCCTCGAGTGTTTATATCAGGCTATGCAAACACGGAAAACGTTTTCTATTGCTTAAATGGTAGCTAAAATCCCAGGCATTTGAGAGTTCTCCCGATGGCTTAATTTTGAGAATGGGTATAACATGCTGAAGATGATTGCCCTCACGGGTGTCTTTTTTGTTCCCCCCCCCCCCCCCAATTGGAGCCTAAAAACAACAGCATACTTTATTCCACTCGCCAAAAAAATTTACATGAAAATACAAGGTGAAACTGAAGGAGGACGATTACCGCTGCCTAAAATAACCATTAGCGCTAAACGAGGTAAGCAGAGGGCTTGGATTAATTAAAATGGAGAAAATATAGATCAAGGACAGACGGCGAAGGGAATAGTTGAAATAGGTAACACAAAAGATGATAAAGATGCACACAAACAAAACAGTAATCCATAACTATATACTATACATGTTCATATAAGAAACAAAGGGCTATTTTACACCGCTTAAAAACCACCACCCTTGGTTCCCTCAGCTAAAAAACGAGCTGTAACCGGCCATTATCCTCACTGATGGTGATAAACAATCAAATGTGTTTTCAGGAATCTGAGTACCCGGCTGGAGACAGTAGGTGCTTGATTCCATCTGTGAACCTGTTGGCTCTACTGGTTCTGTTAGTATGGACTTATCTACGTCTCTGAAATAATAACAGTTGAAGAATTTTGCGTGGACTCTCCAAGAACAGTGGAAATACCTACAGCGAAAGGCAGGGTCGGTAGAAGAGCAGGCTGAGACAATACAGATGTTTGCTGTCAGTAAGGAGCCTCTTACTTTAACCAACACATTGCTTTGGCCTGCTGCCACGTATATTATCTTTTATTATATGGCTAGGTAATTTCTCGCGCTCTCATTGGCCAATTTGTGGTCCATAACTTCGCCGTGCCATATACAGCTATTTCAAAAACGTTGTCGCAGCCGAAAGGAACAAGCCAAGTCCGCAAGGGAGTAATTCATCCATTTAGATGCGGTCATTTTAGTCTTTTTACAATGGCAAGCTGCTGTGCTTTCCAAGTTCAAATGTGTGACCAAAAACTAAGCTAATATCCTAACCACAGACGTTTGCTTTCGGTCCCGACTTGTCGCTTGTTGCTCTTGGCTGTGATAACGTTTTTGCAGAAGGTGTAATAAACATGTTATTAACCTCGCTTGCGTACGTAAGTTTCCACTTTTTTATGGCCCGCACGCTATGCGCTTGTGCCATTAGGCAGTGGAAAAAATCTCCGTCTATAACTTAGGGTACGGCGCTCGCGCTCGGTTAATAAGAGGTATGTATCCTACACATTAGGACCGATCTTTTATACAGGGGTTTCTGTTTATAAATCAAACATTTTAAGCTGTACATTTAATTTTGTAGCTTTGCTGTCTACAAATGTAGTCTATTGGAAGTTTTGTATATTAGCCCAAAAGTACTCATATTTATTTCATTTCCTAATGACCCTATGAACAAAGGCGTGCCGCTAATATGCATAAATATTAATCCAAAATTTTGTCTATAATATAGAGGTTTTGCACGACCGCGTTACGGCAGCCATGTTGCATGGCAGAACAATAGAATCTCTTTCCCCTCAGGGATCGAATTCTTTCTCATCTAAAACGATTTTATTGTTTCTGCCATGCAACATGGCTGCCGTGCAATACCTCTATACATTATGAATTACACTATGAGTTAGTAATATGATAGTTTATGAAAGTATGAAGGAAAATTCATGTACCAAACGCATGAGAATGATGCTGGTTGGCCCCTTCATATGCAAATCCCTTTATAATTATGATCAACTGTGAGTTTGTCAGGTATTTATACCAGAGCACTGACATTTATCATGCTTTTTCAAGCATTGATTATACTTGGTAAAGAATATGCTGAATTTCTTGAAAAACGAAGGGGAATGGTCTTGTCTTTGGCCTTATCGTTCTAGCTGAACTAACAACGCAAAGCATTGTTGATCAAAACCTCCGAACCCACACTCTTTGTTTTCAAAGTCATTTCTCGCTTGGTTTTTAGATCTTTCACTGATAAAATTTTGCTCTGTTAAATAGTTTCGGACCTCCTAAAGGTCAAAATATATTCGCTTTTCCTGGAAATTGAACGGAGGACTGGAACAAACTCGTGCCGCACAGAATTGTGGGGCTGAATTTGGGGACGAGATCAAACGGTGCTGCCGTCTTGCATTGGATTCTGGGGTTGATTTTGGGGACGAGATAGAGTTCATGGCCAGTCTTTCTTTGAATTTTGGAAAGGCGAACCGGATTAAATTGTCAATAGTTTCCAGGTAGGAAAAGAGTCGCTTCAACATAGGGCCGGCCATGAAAAGACACAACGGACTATGATTATAACTGGTACGTAATTCCAATGAACAAAATCCATGTGAACCCAACAAGATAAATTATCCTCTGTTCGATTTTCTGATGTGAAAACAAGGCATTTTCCCCAATAATTACATTTAAATTAAAATTTCTTGAAATTTTTAGCCCGATATCAAACTAGGGCTACATTTTAATCGACTCTTAGACTACTAGTCTTTCAATAAACTTGGGCTTATCCGTACTGTATATATTGAGCACAAAAATAGATTGCCATGGAAGTATATAGTTTATTATCAGAGAATTTATAGTGCTCTTGTTTATTGAAATCACTTGATGGTCCTATAATTTATTCTAGATAACTTATTGCTATTATTATTATCATTATTAATTTCATATTTATTCATTTATTTAATAACATATTTTTGAGTAGAGAGTACGCGGGCGTAATACAATCAAGTTATTAGACCGGTTTTCGTATGAGTGGGAAACACTATATCTGTTTTTTTCTAATCTATCTTAGGTAACATTCTTGAGTGCCTTTCGTTTACTACTATTACTGTTGATATTATTATAATTTTTGGTTACTTATTCTATATTTAAATGACTTTGTTAACTTTCCTAAATTTATGTAAATAGTGCAAATAAAATCTTCTTCGCTACGGCAAATTCGTAGCCGTACCGTACTTTACCGTAACCGTACCGTACTTTACCGTAGCCGTAACTAAGCGTTGCGACTGGATGATTCACAAGAAAACGATGGGAAGCCATTTTGTTATTGCATACCGTACCGTGTACGTGCTGTAATTCAGCAATGTACGTTTCCCACTCATACGCCGAAAGCCGTTCTATTAAAGTTCATTTACATTGACTGAGAAGGGCATATGACCGCTGACGTGGTCAAGGTAATTTGGTAGCTCTAATGTAGGTGGCCACGGAAAAAAAGGAATTGTAATATACAAATCAATAGATCAGAGTCAGTTTGAGTTAAAAGTTTGTTAATGACTAATTTATTTTAGTGACAACTTAATCAACTTAACCTGTTTATGAGCCAACGATCGACTCATTGGTAATGCGCCATTATCCAGGATAGGCGAGTACATTATGATTGCGACTTTTGGTTGTTTTGGTTTTACAGGGCTGTTGGTTTAAGGTTGCTATTTTTAAATTAAAATTTTCAAATCATTGATTAAGACTTTATTTTTATTAAGACATAATTCGTTTGCACCTTGATTAGCAGCTGTCGAAAACGCAAAATAAAGTATTTGTAAACCTGTACCATTGGTGTGTAATTGTGTGTTTTATGAGTGTCTGACTGAGGGAAGGATTGCCGACCATAAGAAAACACAGCGGCAGAAGTCACCTGAACGACCAGTCACGAAGCAGTGTACCAACCATTTGAGTCACCAACAAGCATAAAGGCAAGTTACCATCCAGTCTACACCATCGCCTGATGAAGACTAGCAGTAGCGGTCAAAAGGTCGCTTTCATCCACAAATGCAGAGTCGTGAAACAACAGAATAAGTATCGCTTATTATTTCATCCACAGTGAATAATCTTTTATTATACATTTTACTCACTATCTACTCGCCACTAAAGTTGGCTGAACTCGACACAGTATAAAAGCCCATAGCTGCAAATTTTTGTGCAAATATGTTTTCGCCGTGTTTTCACTGGATCATTTTCACTTGTGTTTTTAAGTTTTCATTCCTAACCTTCCTGACTGCCTGACTGGCGCTGTGACACTCATGCCAGACCATATGTCAGACTTGTTTTGCGTTGTTTTAGCTCACTAGCCGGTAATACGCCAATATCCCATCGGATGGTGATGGATGGCACCTTGTATTTATGAAACATAGTTTGCTTGTTAATTTGTCTAACCCCCAGCCACAAGTGCCAAAAATCAGTATTAATCAGAACACCAATGCCATTCACTTGTGTAGTTAGCGAAGAATAATTAAAAGATGAAGTGTCCCATCAAGTGGAGTTGAGTTAATTTAGTCCGCTTGGGTTCCCTGTGGTGGATTGGGAATGACTGTTGACACCCAGAAATTCAAGATGGCGGGTGAAGAAGGAAGAGTGTTCATGCTTCTACAGATCTTTAGAATCTGACCGAAGATGTTCGTTATCAACATGTAAGTTAGTCATGTGAATCAAGTAAAGAAAGTAAGCGTTAGCTTGTTTCTTCTATCGAAAGACTGTATAACATATGATAATGTGTGAGTGGTTTGTTTATTTGCGTCTTTCTACAGCTTCCAGACATTTTGTATTCAACTCTGAACAAAACACTACAAGATCCTTCGAATTTCTAATCCAAGAGGCGATGCAATCCTAAGCAATTAAACAATGGCTGTTCCTCTGAACGGTTCTATTTTGAACCTAACTACAATCTCGCCCAGTATTCCCACTACAACTATTGATCCTGTCAGAGAAGATGGTGGCTTGATACTTCTGGTCATCGCCTGTGCGTCGTCGAGTTTATGGCTCATTTATATGACTTTTTATCATGCTCGGGTGTTGGGATATATCATAACAAGGCTTGTTTCTATCAAATACATGAAGGATGGACAATTCTTCGAGATCGGTAGGTCCCAAACCCAGCAAACATAAGCTTAATTAAAGTTATTTATTAATAATGTGTGACTAATTCTTTGTGGTAAAATTCCTATGTAATTTTACCAGAAAAATAGAAAGATAGAAGTAAATATAATATATCTCTATAAATTCGCGTTATTTTTGAATTATGTTTATAGGCTTCTTCTAGATTAGACCTTTTTAAACTAGACATTCACTTTCGATACACAAACTATCTGTAGGGATGGAACAACCTAAACATGTTTTTTTTGTGATAAGGCACAAGTGGTATTGTGGTTTTGTGCTAGGTCAAAGTCTGTTGTGATTATTGCTCTCCAAGAGAGAAAAAAAATAGCTGGATTCAAGTTCTCTTGGATTCTTCTTCTTGTTATATATTCTTGATGTGCATCCCTTCCCCTGAGAACATACTTAAAGGAACATGGCCACCAATTGTTGGATGACATAACAAAAGAACCCAAGACCAAATTTATCCAATGTGATGGCCATGACTCACATGTACATGTACATGTACACCAAAAATATATACACCTTTTCCAAAAAAGGTTGTTGGTTGGCAATCTGAGCCAGATAATTTGCCAGTGCAGGTCATCGCTCAAAGGTGGTGTTGTATTTACCTATTTAACAATTGAAAACTACTAAAAGATAAAACTTAATTTGAAAATAAAAATCAATTTAGAAATCGATTCACAGTTTGTGTCCTCAAGACAGTTCCTCTTGGTCTCAGATTTCAGGTCTCCAACTGACAACCTTTTTAGAAATAGCTAGATGTATACTTACAGACATGTGGTATTACTATCTAAAAAACAAATCAATTTCCATAATGAGCTTACAGTCATTTCACAGAATGCACCAGTTGATTTATCTCATTTTATGAGTGCAACTGATATTTTTAGAGCATAATATGCTGGTCTCAATGTTTCAGTCATATTTGTTAAAGTCTTATCTTTTTTTTTACATACAGGCTCATTATCCCTTTCAATACTCTCTGGAAAAATTATGTTTCGAGATGTAAAATATATAACCAAAGATTTGAGCATACGGTGGGTGTCGATTTAATGTTTATTTTTTCATGCAATGTGATGATCACTGAAGGAGAGTATTTGATAAAATACAATAAGATTTCAGTAACATTACTGGTACTATTATTCACTCTGATGCTTCAGTCAGGCCCACTGGACCAACATCAGACATCATCAACATAGTTCAAGTGATTCCAGGCTGTTTGCTGCAGTTAATCTTGGGGTTCAGATTAACTATTTTTCTATCAGTTTTAGTAGGGAGTGTTCATAATTAATGTTGGGGGCTATGATGATTTTGAGTGGGGTCATGATTTTTCAGCAGTAGATTTTTGGGGGAGCCTTTCAGAAATTACCCCCAAAAGTAAGACAAGCTATAAGAGGGTTCAGAAAAAATTCACTTGGAATGGCAGGGGGCTTCCAAAAGTGAAAGAGAAAAAATTTAAAATTATTATAGCCTCCCTTCTACATTAATTATGAATGCTTCCTTGTTTTATTCATTAAGCGTCAAATCTTTCCATCGTTATTGTCATCGTATAGTTATTTGAAACTGATAGCTGTACTTTTCTGGTCTTGCACACTGTGTTTTTGATTCTGATAAAACTTTTACAGGATTGTTGATGGATATGCAATCTTTAAATACTGGTTGCCATATAATCCAGAAGATGATAGGAAGCCATACATGCGTGTATCATCAGAAAATGGTTTGTATTTTTTCATTGATCACATGTAAGGTTTTGTTATATACACTGCTTACTTACAACCCATAAAGCATTTTGTTTTGACTCATTTGTATCAAAATAGGATGTTTGCATAAATGGTGTCATTTGACCACTACTACCAGAATGCTTCACATATTTTCTTTCATATTCAAATGTGTATTTCCTCATGAGAATAATAATACAATTGGTGCTAATCAACTCAACAAAAGAAAGTGTGCAAAGGAATCTGGTAGTAGAGGTTCATGATGCAATAAAGCAAGTGTCCTATTGAGATAATTGTCTATGAATGCAATAGCTTTCATGTGCAGTGAAGGACAACAAGGTATTGTATTTATGCAAAGTGCCCTTCACAGTTGGGAATAAAAAACAGTGACTATAATCTTTTTAAAAAGAAAGAGTTAAAAGTGAAATAAAACATCAATATGTCTTATATTTGGAAACCAGAAAATTGGGGGGTAACCTTTTAAACTTCACATTTCTATTGTTGTGTATTATTGTGTTCCATACACAAGCAGTGGCATCATAATGAAATAGGACAATTAATAGTAGCAGTTCATCAGTAATGTTCAATGACCCTTTTGTTGCAATACGGACAAAATTATCTTTGCAGTATTAGCCTTGATAATCATTTTGTTACTTTATTTTTAAGATCCTAGATTTTAGTTACATACTGTGCAAGGGTAGCATGAATGCAATTTTTATTTCAATGTAAATTTGGTTTATTTTTTTAGAGATAGAAAATGAACAAAAGGACCACAGACTCACTGTTTGGCTTAATTGCTTTGAATACCATGTGTACAATAGGTAAGTGTAAGTGTTTATCAATGTGTAATGCTTGGAAATATCCATATCTGCCTGCAGAGAATTAATGCCACACTATACTCAGGAAGTCCCAAACAATGCTGGGAAACTGGCTCCCCACTCCTCAGAGATTCCATTGTTCTTGAAGAAACATCAATATTTTCTATAACTATGCATAAGAGAGATGGTGCTATTTTGAACCTACAAGCCAATTTAGACTTATGGCCCTTATTTCACAGGTCAGACCTTTATGATCAATTACAGGATTTGTATAAAGTTGAAAGATATGGAGGTATGAATTATGAAATAATTGTGTGGATGTGGATTTTACTTGACATACATTTAGTCATACTTTGGTAATGTCATACAGGAACCCTCTTTTGTTTAGTTTTCTACTCTACTCTGATTAGAGAAATTACACAGTTACATTTCCTAAGCTAAAATGATTTTGTTTGTTTGTTTGTAGATGCTCAAAAGTCAACTCAAAACATTCACAGTATTCTGGACACGTCTAAGAAGGACAGGTACTTAAGCTTATAGGACATTATGAAGTATGAAAAAATCCATATTTTCAGTCTGGCATGATGGGCTGAATTCAATAGTATTACAGTGGTTGATATTTTTGTTTTCAAAACCAGGAGAAATGACAGTTTTAGATCATCAGAATAAGCCATTCCTGACAGGTGGCCCATACTGAGAAAAAACTGGGCTGGCTAACCACCAATCAGCTGTGAGCATGGATTCCTAGGAACTCAGACCCTAAAAAATGAATGCTTTTATTTGAATGCACTCCAAACAATGGCAGACACAAGGACAACTGCATTCAGTCAATTTTCAATTACTATTTGCCGGATGGTCCAGATTTGACTGTAATTGTGGTATCATATTATTTCCATTCAGGGATAAAAGTCCAAAAACTGATCAACCAAAGAGTGGTTTACCACAGTGGCTACTGGAACTGGTGCCTGCCATTAAATTTGACATCAGCACGGTGAGATATGATGCACAGTTGTAAATCATTCTGTATTGTGTTACCATATTTGTTTACATGACATAGAGTGCAAACACTTAATTCATGAAATCCATTCATGAAAAAAACTAAATTGTTATTATAGTTAATAGTTTTTACTTAGTCAGTCATTAGTCACTCAACCAGAAAAATACACAGAAGAGTTTATATGGTTACTACATGTAGTATATAGTAATAAGAGCTTACTGGGTAGTAGACCTTAAATGAAGGCTGAGAAGTAAAGGAATTATAAAGTCTCTTGTGTATTTGATATCTCCTGTGTTTTGTTCTGGTTGAGTGACAGTTAACATGTGCAGGCATACATGCATAACTTGACGGACTGCACACTGACATGATAACAAGCATTCCTGAAGTTTTGAGATTTTTGCTGGGCCTTTTTTTAAGTATGAATGACTTCTCTTTCCTTCTCTGGCTATATAATAAAAGAGATGGTCAACACCCAGTTGTGAGTCCATTGAGTTATGGATGCACTTGGTTGGCTTCTAAGCACTCAAGCAGCTAGAGTCTATCTCAGCTTCACCTCATGTGACTCTTACACTTCTCACATGTTTAGCAGCTTCCTGCATGCATCCATAACTTGATGGACACTAAGTGCTGACCATTTCTTAATTTCTTGTTTATTTTAGGGAAAAATTGCATTTGGAAATAGGTTGTTTGAGACTACGCTGTGCTTTCAATTCGAAAGTGCTGTAGGTTTTTATACTACGTCACAGGTAAGGGTGTTGGTTATAACCATAACAGTACATGTACTACTGTATACCATATATATATATATATACACACATGTGTGTGTGTTGAGCTTTCAGTGTGTTTGTTACAATTGTAATTAAGCCACTTGACACTGAGTCAGTACAACTCATGTAATATTAAAAAATTAGATAAATCTACATGTACACATAGATCTTGATGAAAGTGGATAAGGATGTCACCATGGTCTCATTTTTTGTAATTATTGGATATCTAGATTTTGAGTTGAATCTTCATGCTTGTTATTTATCTCTCAGTCTCATTCTTCACTGGATCAGTTCATGCATGTTGTTAAGTGTAATGGTAGGAATCTGCGCATCATGTTATGTCCCAGCCCAGGCTACACCGGCACTAAGGATGAGTAAGTTCACAAGATGATAAAGTGTGGGTGGTGGGTAATGTTAGAGCAGATATTGTGCATGCAGTCTGTTGCTGTACTGTAGCTGGACCAGCAATAGTGTATGAAAGCACTCCATCTACCTGTTGGCTGACAAACTGCCAACTTTCATTTATTGGTTGTTTGTTAGCAGTTGGTACTGTAGCTTGCTGGCTGACAGGTAGCTGCATCACAGTTATTATAACTAAGCATTGTGATTGGATGATTAACATACAAATCAAGGGAAGCCATTTTAGGAAATATTGTTAACACACAGTAGCACCATGAAGGATGGTGAAGTGAGAGGTCTGTAGTTTGGCCTCAATAATATCAATGATTGCTTTAGTGAAGATGGTTTCACATTTAATACTTATCATGTTGTCAATCCCATCTATCTTCTAGACCTCCTCGCTTCATGGGAAATGGATTTGTAGTTTTACAAACTGCGGAATGTAAAATCAATTACTACCAGGATGAACCAGGTTGGTGCACTGTCACTCACTATTGTTTGCTGATGCTAAATGTTGTAATTTTAATGCACCTCATAATTCCTAAACTAATATTTATCTTCTACAGGCCTTGTCCCAGATAGTAATCACAGTGATGTTGAAGCAGGTATTCCAGATTCTGATCCACACTGGGGAGTTGATGTGATATTTCTCAAGAGTACTACAATGTGTTATGGTCCATGGGTTGATCGTCAAAGGTAACCCATATAATTGGATAAATCTTTAATACCAGTTGATTTTGTACCTAAGTAATTACTATGTAGATCTGATTAATGAAGACATGGTTGCTGATGGTGATGGTGATGATGGGTGGGTTTTCTTGATGATGGTGATTATTTTAATGATCAAGATAATACATGCAAGGATCATGAACAATAGAAAGCAGTTCCCAAAGCAGTTCATTACGAGAATAAAATTCAGTTGTTTTGTCCTCCAAATTGAAATGCCTTGGAAATTGTTGCAAATGGTTTGTAGGGGGCTTTGAGATAGCTTTGAAATATGAAAAAATTTCAAATTAGCCAGTACTATTCATCACTGGGTCTTAAGCTTTTAAGTTGTGTCATATTTGTGGGTCCAATAGGACATTTTCATGATTATTTTGTTTTACTTCCACTACCAGAATGCTTTGTCAAAATGTTTTGTTATTCAGATTTTTCTACTGGGAATAAAGAGACATTTGTTAAAATTTGCCTGACAATAGAAGCCACTCAATGTATTCTGGTAGTAAATTATGCCATCATGCAAATGGCCTATCACTCATGAAATCCGCTGAAATAAACTCATTCTTCACGTGTATTTAACATAACTCAGTACAACAATTTCTTCTACAAAGAAAATTCTTTTTTGACCCAGAAGTCCCTTTTTCATATGAATGATGTCACACTTAAAAGTCCTTTTTTTTTTCCTTCTTCCACCTTTGTCTATCTTTTCATAACATTTTAATTTGAGTACACTGTCATCTGACCTCAGCTACTTCTCTAATAGCTCTATTTAGCTACCTGAAGTAGCTGTCCTCGATATGTCAATTTTCTTTCTTTAAATTTATATTTCTCATTGTAATTCAAGAGTGCAAATAAAGTATGTTGTTGTTGTTGTTGTTGTTGTTGTAGTAGGAATGAAAATTAGACATCCAGTTGTATATACTATCTAGTCAATTAGTCACTTACTGGATATTAATTTATAAACAACGTTTCGACCGAAACC
>JAADYU020105776.1:0-13263 GCA_011763375.2 Heteractis magnifica | reverse complement strand
CATATAAAAATGCAATGGGCAGAGAGATATCAATCCACTTCCATACTCGTATTCCAGTAGTCGAATCACATCTCTTGAATAAAGCCTTGTGAATATAATACACAGCACGGCAATAGTGTGCACATCCGGGACATTCAGCCTTCTGGAAAAAGCGCGGGAACCTTGAAGGATCTTCGTCAGTGACCCATCGCCAAGGACAGTGTGTACTTCCTATTACACTACTACTTGGGTTATTAGACCCAAAAGGAGCAGAACGCCTTACACGGCGAGTAACTTTTAAGATTTCGCCAGCGTTAGCAATTTGTACTTTCTCTACGAAGTGATAGTGCTGACGAAGATGCTTATATTTCTTGTTTAGAGAGAGGCGTCTTGGGGTGCATTTACGTCCAGCCTCTGCTGAAAGACTAACGGCGAAAAGGAATAAAAGACTCACCAAAATCTATGAGTAAATAAAACAAAATCGGTAATTTAAGGTTTTAAAAACCATCTTAACGAAGCGGGATTGAATTAAATATAGATTACCTTAACATTTGTAGCCATTATTTTGTATTGCAGTGTTGACTTCTTTAACTTTTTACTTCTCCTACACGTTTTTTCTGCTTTACCGTTTTGTCCTTGAATTTTACTTTTTTGTTTCAAGTTGCCAAATCATCTGGTTGACAAGAAAAGTTGTTCGTCTTTTATAAGCCATAAAACCAATTAGTGAATCCATTAACTTTTTTTGGACAGTATTTTTACTTGGTTTTGGCGAGTTTTACTGAGCTGGGAGTGACCAATCAATTGTTAAGAAATTTCCAGACGCGGAAGGTCAACTAAAAAAAAGACTTTTCAAGAGGCGATGGTCATGAAAAATGCGCACATTGACTGAATGTGCAAAAAGCGTACTTCTTAAAAAATAACTCTTTAGAAATAATGACTCAAGCTGGTGAACTAGAGAGTTTCCCAATCCTATTTGAATCTGCAAAAGCTTTTAACAACACGCAATTCACAAATAGTAGATTATATTTGTGTGATTTTGTTGGAAATTCCCTGAACTCAACAGTAATAAGGGACTATCCTTGAGGTTTTTCCCGTTAATAAATAACCACAACTGACAAGCATACTTGTTAACAGTTTAGTTGTTCGCTTGCATCTATTTTCTGTCATTACTTAGTTCGATGATATAAGCTTTGATATAAATCGAAAAAGACACTAAATAAACTAACAAATACGGGGGGATTGAATTGATTATTGTATTATAAATTTTTCAGAAAACATTAGCACGTGAGATAAGAAACTGACATGCACAATCACAATCTACCTGTCGTACAAGTAGTTCAAGATAGTCACGGTACATATGTTTGACCGTTGTTACGAACAGTGCGCACAAAAAGGAATTTACTAGCCCTAACTAATAACACAAACACACGCACGTAAAATACTACTAATAAATGCCTTGGTGACTGGAAAAAAAAAAACAAGAAAAGAAAAGAAATGAGAATACTCAAGACGAGTAACTTCTACGAACTACTGGAGCCGGGTAAAGAACATTATAGGGTCTAAAAATAGAACCAATAGTTCCGCATTCAACTGAGAAAAACGTCAGACATGGCTAAAAATAGGATAACAAAGTCTGAGTAAAGTTTGATTTTTCTTACGGGCTGTAACGAATAAAATATTAAGAGATCCCCATATAAATGTCGTCTTTTTTCAATCTAGTAAGTTCTGCCGACAATCAAGGAAAGTTAAGAGAAGCCATTAGGTATGAATAAACATGTGAACACAAACACAACGGCCAGAGAACCCACTAGCCCTCAAACCGTTCTCAAGATTTCTATTTTCCGGCCTGTAATATTTAGATATGAAGAGCATTATGTATTTAGAAAGAGACTACCTAAAGAATAAAGAATTATTAAGCAGATCAAAAATAGAACGATTCTCAAGGCTCTGTCTGACCGCGCGCATTTTGGTATTGTAGGTGCATTGCCATTGGCTGTGCGTGCAAGTGGAACGAAGTGGGTCAGACGCCAAGAATTCTGCGGATCAGTCAACAGGTTCAATGCATGTTGCAATTGATTGTCTCATTCCTAAAGACTCCGCAAAGGAAAAACATCCGGACAACCTAGGCCTGGTTTGGAGAGTAAAGGCTCGGACACACGATCCGACCTTCCCTGCAACGGGAAAATCGTGTCTACCCGTAAAAGTAGAACTCGTTTCTACTTCTGCGACGTCGCGCGCAACAGTTGCACGGGTGGACACACGGTGCGATTTCCCTGTTGCAAGCAACGTGGCAGGGAACGTCGCATCGTGAGTCCGAGCCTTTAGCTCATTAGTCTCCTTCGCAGCCGTTATTAGTGTCGGTCAAATTTCCTGGAGGGACTTGACCGACACTAATAACGGATGCGAAGGAGACTATTAGCTCATCGAATAGCTGTCATGCATTCAAAACAAAGAAATAAATGAATCAGAAAGAGATCGGTAGAAGACCTAGATAATAGTTCATGAAGTACCTTTCAGCCTTTGACACACAGAACTTGCTTCAAGGTATGAACAACTTCGACCAAGTCACTTTGAGCAGTCATGACGTCATCTATATCCTTGTACGCCATTGGTGTTTCATCGATGACGTCATAATCCTTACGACACTCGACACCCTGTGTAGCCTGTTCATGATCTTGAACCGTGAAGGTCTTTTTGGCTCTAGCTCTTGACATCACTCTCCCAGCTCCATGACTACAACTACAGATAGTGAAACATCAAAAATACTGACAATTTTATCAGAGCATTTTTCAGGTTTAGTGAGAAATGTTTGATGTGCACAAAAATATTGGGTCAAAAGAGGTGACTGGGATGATTGGGAAAAGATGAATAGAGAATGATGATAGAAATGTATTCAGTTTGTCACTAACTTGAAGGGAACTCAGAAAAAATTCTAAGTCTGCCTGACAGGAATTGAACCCATGACCTTCCAGACACCAGTCAGATGCTCTACCACTGAGGTACAGGGAGAGACATATGGTAATGGTTACTTTACTGGGTTCCCATGTGAATAGAGAATTTTTTTTCTCAAAATGTGGAAGTGTTGGTGTAATCTAGCTATTGAATAAAAGGAAAACTAAACTCCAAAATTAAGGAAACAGAAATACCTGTGAAATGATTCTGGATTTCCTTTACCACGTACAATGTAGGATTTAGCTCCCATTGATCCTGGTATAATCCCCAGCTCATCTTTTTGAGCAGAAACCTTTTGTAAAGATTGATCATTAGTTATAGTTAAAAAAAATCAAATAGAAACAGATTTTGTTATTTCTTATACTTTTTGCTGAGTTCTTACCGCTCCTTTTCTTATGAGGTAGACACTTTTACCAAAATGAGTCTCAATATTAACATAATTGTGATGGCAATTGACTGCCATTTTTTCTACAGTAAAGGGTGGCATATTAGAGGTGTTTCTAGCAGCATCAATCAGCCTAGCCATCATAATTTCTCTGTTGATTCTGGCGTATTTTTGTGCCCACGAAACAGCAAAGAAATAGTTTTGGAAGTTGGGGGTTCCTTCAGTGAGATAAGCTAAATTCTTGTCAATCTGAAAAGAAATTTTATAAAAATTGCATCATTCTATTGTCAAAAAGTGAATACCAAGAGAGACAACTTGTATTTCTTGCCATTTTTCTCACCCTCCCCTCCCCTCCCCATCCATTCTTGGGCCACAGGGAACCCAAACATATTTACACATGCCAGTGCAAAGCAAGCTATTTTACCTTTGCCCTATTGTCCAGTCTAAGCATATCTTTCTTGGCCAGTTCTATATAAACTGATCCTATTCTATTTCCTGGACCCCGCGAGCCTGAATGAAGCATAAACCACACCCTGTTGCTCTCATCCAAACACATCTGGAAACAGAAAAAAGAAACCTCCATGTTAATTCATCTTTTCAAGTGCATAATTAATACATATGCATATATATATAGCTGAAATATACCTCAATAAAGTGATTCCCAGTTCCCAGTGTTCCTAAATGATTAATATTATTCCTGGCCTTTGCAGAAGGTTGCTGGCTACATATGTACTCATAATCCTGTGACAGTGATCTCCAGCTTTTCCTTACTTGTTCTGGAAGATTACTCATTTTCCATGCTCCAGCATCATCTTTCCCACCCTAGTTTACAAAGATAAAAAATAAAATAACATTAAATGTAATGAAGTAAATATATAACACCAATTGTTTAGCCTCTAATCAAACTGCAAGCATTTTCTTAAACATGGCAAACGTTTGGATGTTTGGCTGGTTTCTGGGCAAATATTGTATTTCTTATTCTAATTCAGGTAAATATGTCTCTTCAGTCCTTCAGCCCTTGGTGAATTTCACACATGCCATATGAAAAGTTGTCTGGTTAAGAAAATTTCCACTCACATGATTGGTTCTTCCATGGGGTATTGCACCCTCTATAGCCGTGCGCAGGCTCTTGAGTGAGTCAGGTAGCTGATGTGCTAGCATAGATGTCTTGACTGCCATCATACCACAGCCTATGTCAACTCCAACAGCAGCAGGGATAATTGCTTCTACAGTTGGCACCACACACCCTACACATGAACCTTTACCTATGTGTACGTCTGGCATGGCAGCCACATGAGAATGCACTATGGGGAGTCTAGCAATAGCTTTGAGCTGTTCTGCTGCATCTGGTTCGACAGGAACACCTTGAATCCATGCTTTGATCGGTACACTATTCTGTATTGGAAATTAAGGCCAACTTGAAATGACGTTTCAATTATATTTGAAGTATTAAGCTCAAATTTTACGCTAAATTCCGTGGCTAATTTAACGAAATTCCAACAGACTTACCTCTACTTCTTTAGGAAATGTAAGATAGGAAGAAAGACGTCTTAAACTCTTATATCTTGAACTAAACGAAAGAAATTTACTGGCAAGTTTAGACATACTTGGTTTCCTTCGTTTACATCAGCGAACCACAGGCTACCCATAAAAAATTTCCAATCTTTACACAGGTAGCCCAAGCTATTGTAAATCCACCCCCATTCCCACAAAGCCCTCCTAATTTGGACCTTTAAAAAGTATTAATGAGATACAAACAAAGTATGGTTGTCCTACAACTTGTGTGTTATATGCATTTAATGATAAGCATGCATCATTTCAACAACACTGTTATAACCTACATTTTAATTCATCATTAATACTAATCTCTGTGATTCCTTATGTTAAGAATTATAGTACACATTTTTCCTTATGATTCAATCATCATCATCATCATCTTCTCCTTCTCCTGGTCTTCGTATCAAGTCATTAACATTGAGGAAGTCTATGAGTTTATTGATGTCTTCTCCTGCTGCTAAATCTCTCAAGTCTTTTGGCAAGTGGCTACAAGAATAAGGGCTTGGCTGAATTCCTACTTCACATTCAATAGCCCTAAAAACAGGATATTCAATGTCCTGCAGCTGTTCAAGTTCACCTTCCATAAAATAAGGCCAAGAAAACAGCAATGGGTTAGTTGGCAGACCAAATGGGCTGAAGTCTAGAAGTAAAACCTTCTGGTCAGCATATCTGTAAACATCAAACACAAAGCAACTATCTGGAAATGCTTCAGCAATTTTATTCTCATAAAATATTAAAATATCACTAATGATATCTTCTTGATTTTCTTTGATGAAGGGATAATAGCTTGATATGTCTCTTTGACTAATTCCTACCAGTTCATGGTTTTTCACAAAACATCGAAATTCCATTCCAGGGTAAATATCCATCCATTTTCTGAGCACCAGTTCATATTTAACATCATTTTCACTTTGGCTGTCTTCACAACACTTGAATGGATTGGATACCTCGTCTGCTATGATGTCTGAACTTTTCAGTAAAAGATAAATCTCATTTATATTCTTGCACCTCAATGTACTGTCATGGGAGATCCAAGAAGCATCTCTTGGTGAACTCCAGTTAAGTTTAGGAAATACAGAACCTCCTAAATCACTGACTGCCTCTTTGATTTGTGTTTCTATTTCATTGAATTCTGGTGCCCTTGCAGTTTCTTGGTTTGGGTCTTCTTCTCTGTTTTTCCATTCTTCTGAGTCACTTTCGTCGTCAGAATTGCGTGAAGGACTACAAGGTTCTCCAGGAAGAATAACACCGTCAGCTTTTAGATAGTCTAAGAAATCTTTACTCAATGGAATGACACGACTACGAATAGTGACGTTCTTGAATCTTGGATACCAAGTAGAGAAACTACAGTTCAGCACGTGTTGCTGTTTCATTTTAAATCACAAACTTTCTTTTTCAGTTTTTGTGGAAGAGAATAGACCCTTATGTTCAGCAAACTGAAATTCTGTGCGACCCAAGATCCTTCCTTCCACATCAGAAACAAATATCCTCTAGAAATAAAGGATTTAGCATTTCACCACGATGCTTGGTGAATGGCAAACTGAATGACGAAATGTTTGCACCTCAGGGTAGGGAGGGAGGGGACTTTTTATAAACAGAAAGTTTTGATCACTAGTGTAGACTATATTCTTCAATGTTGATCATAGATGATAAAAATAGAGAAACAATTATTATGAATTAATAATGATGAATAAATGAACATTTTTTGGGAGTTATTTTAAGATTTTTCAAAAAGCAATATTAGCCCTCCCTAGAGAGTAGTTTCTTGTGCTAGGGTGTTACTCTTGCCCAGTAGTGCTCGTTTAGTGTAAACAGACCGCAGTGTATTGTGGGTAGTGGTTTATTGTTCACTGCGATGGCCCGGATAACAACAACATGGCGGCGACCATGAAATGGAAAAAAATCTCAAATTCTAGCGGCCCTGTACCGCGTCCACGGCATGGCCATCGTGCGGTGGCTATAAGAGAGCTCATGGTCGTCTTTGGTGGTGGAAATGAAGGGATTGTAGACGAACTTCACGTTTATAATTCAGGTAAACAAAACAGCGTCGGCGGCGAACAAGATGGCGGCCCCTAGCTTTGGCGTTGGCGCCGAATCAGAGTGTTGTGTAGTTCAACGATGTGATTTGTTTTTGAAGTGCATATCGTGTTAACTTTGATTGACTTCTTTATTGGGTTATGTTTTCAGCTACAAATCAATGGTTTGTACCAGCTGTAAGAGGTGATATTCCACCGGGATGCGCGGCTTACGGGTTTATTTGCGATGGAACAAGACTTATCATTTTTGGTGGAATGATCGAATATGGCAGATATTCCAATGAGGTTAGTAAATCTCTTTTACCAAAATCAACTGAAAGGTTTATTTTCATGCTTTTTGCTTCTCAGCATTTATTCTTTCCTTTTGATAGTTACTTTCGTTTTTTTTATTGTACGACGTAAAAAACACGCATTTTACTCTAGACTCCCTTCCGGCCGCCATTGTACTTTCAAAAAAGACAAGTTGTACTTATATAATGTTAAATTTTTAATATCTTTTCCCAGGAAAAACTATCCTTAGGCGTTAAGTGTTTTCAAGAAACGTTTAGTTTTGCTTCTTGTGGCTGCCGTATTTGATCGATCGAGTTGAGTTGTAATTTAAGAAGAATAAAGTATTCAAAGGGTAAACATCAGGGACAATAGCGGTTAAATTTCGTACTTTGAAAAGGTCGTTCCTATTCACGATGATTAAGTCTTATTGCTTACTAATCACAAACAGCAGACAAAAATAAAATAACAATTTATGATTTTCTGGTGAAAAAAAGTTGGAATTCCCCACCTGTAAGTCTTGTAAGGAAATCTTACCTTCTAATATACATTTGATCTTTGTTTTGTTTTGTTCATATTTAATGTATTTATAAGCTTTTACTTTTTGTTTAAATTAATTTCTCCACTTTTTAGTTGTTATTATTATAACACAGTCCCAGTTATCCTCAACAAATTTGTACCTTTTTAAAAGAATTTAAAATTTTCAAAGAAAGAGCCTTTTCATGGTCCTTTAGTAATAATTTAACAAAGCCAATATATTATCAGCTGTTGTCTTTGTGACTTTAGAATAGAAACAGGTTTATGGATTGACTTGTTTGGCTTTCTGAAAATAATTAATGATCAAGTATGCTAGGAATTTTAAACCGGACCATGAATATATATTTGTATATTAATTATTTTCATTTGTTTTAAGTAAGATTTTCTCACTTTTTGCTCTTGTAGTACTCCTTGATTTTTTGAAGTTGAATAGTTGATTTTGCTTTCTTGTAGTACTCATTGATTTTTTGAAGTTGAATAATTTATTTTATGTCTTTACTTTTGTTTTCATTTAACAGTTGTATGAGCTGCAAGCAAGTCGATGGGAGTGGAAAAAGCTGAAGCCCAAACCTCCCAAAAACCCAAATGTACCTCCCCCTTGTGCGAGATTAGGGCATAGTTTTACGCTAGTTGGCCATAAGGCTTATTTATTTGCTGGGCTTGCAAATGATAGTGAAGATCCAAAGAATAACATACCAAGGTTAGTGGAATTCTTCATTTGAATTTGTCTTTATTTTTAAAAATGAAACCTATGCATCTTACTTCTACACTATTATAATGAATGTGTTCAAAGCTATAACTTTGATGCTGATTGGGGTGCCTGTGGTACTTGGTCCACAGGAAACCCAAAACAGTATTTCTATATAATTTTAAAATTCTCAATGTTAATAAATCTTATTTATCACTTCATAGATATCTGAACGACCTATATGTGATTGATATAAAGAGTGGTAATTCACTGCATTGGGAATACCCCTCAACATTTGGTACCCCTCCATCTCCAAGAGAATCCCATACCTGCGTAGCATTTACACCTGCCGATGGTAAACATTCCAGATTGATCGTTTATGGTGGAATGAGTGGATGCCGACTTGGAGATCTATATCAGCTAGATATTGGTATGAATATATTGACTTTGTTTCCATGGATAAGACTTCATTTAGCTCTATTTAGGGTTCAAAATAGAAAACAAAAATGGCCAGACAGATTTTTATTTTTGGCAGAATAATTAGTGATGGAGCAAAATTACCCATTTGGGAATTCAGAATTGTTTTTGCCTGCAAATGGTAAAATTTGACCTGCATTTTGGCCATTGGCAAGCAGATGTTTCAAGCCCTGTCTATGACCTCATTTCATTCATCATTATCTGTTCATTGATCTGAATATGATTTTAGACACAATGATGTGGTCAAAGCCAAATTCACGGGGAGCTGTACCCTTACCCAGAAGTCTTCATTCTGCAACAACAATTGGAAACAAGTAAGTCATCCCAACATTCAGTTACAGTGTGAATCAAAAAACCTTGGGCACTACAAATATTTCAGGAATGTTTCTTGACCAATCAGAAGCAAAGTCACTATCTTTGTGGTTAAAGAGCAATTTCTGATTGGCTAAAAACAGTAGAAACATTCCTGAAATATTTCTAGGTGCCCATGGTTTTGTGATTCGCACTGTAAATACCATGCAATGCCAGGTACAAGTTTCCAAAATCCATTAGTTTGGTATTATAATTACAGAATTTGAATGTATTTTGGTTTTGATAGGATGTATGTTTTTGGTGGATGGGTGCCATTAGTGATGGATGATGTCAAAGGTTTACAACATGAAAAAGAATGGAAGTGTACAAATTCACTAGCTTGTCTTAATCTAGGTGAGTTTTGTTTTACCTCAAACACAGAAATGACATCTTCAGTTCTCTTTTATTCCATTGTGTTCCATTAGAACTACATCTATATTCTCTGTTTGTCCTGTGAAATCCTTGTTTGATAAATGACTTAGTCCTTTTTGTTCATTTAAAGACACTATGTATTGGGAGAATGTTGTTATGGATCAGTTTGATGACTCTTTGCCAAGAGCAAGGGCTGGTCACTGTGCTGTGTCTGTAAGTATTGTAATCCAAATGGAATGTTGAAAATAATTTACCT
Organism: Heteractis magnifica; assembly: GCA_011763375.2. NCBI lineage: Eukaryota > Metazoa > Cnidaria > Anthozoa > Actiniaria > Stichodactylidae > Heteractis > Heteractis magnifica. The sequence goes on along the minus strand of JAADYU020105776.1, from coordinate 3,406 downwards.
TTTAATATTGTTTTTGCTTCCTGTTCTTATATCTATTGATGTCCAGGGGAGGGGTGCAGGGGATGTGCACCCCCCTGAGATGAGCAATTTACAGCCAATTATGGTTTATTATTATCTATATTTGATGCTCAAGTCCTGAACATAAATGGTGCACCCCTCCCTAAAAAATCTTGGGGTTGCACCCCTCCCTAAAAAAATTCCTGGATCCGCCCCTGATAAACAGCATCATTAGTGACTGTGTTTGCTATTTCCACTTTGTTACAGATCAATACAAGGATGTACGTATGGAGTGGAAGAGATGGATACAGAAAAGCCTGGAATAATCAGGTATTTACCCCAGGAACTAAAAAAGCCTTCTTATTGTTTAGCTTGACATTGTATCCATTTAATACTGGGAAATATTTGACGTATTAAATTTACTGTAAACATCTCACAGGTGTGTTGTAAAGACTTGTGGTTTCTTGAAACAGGTATGGACATACACTTTGATAGTGATCTTACCTTCTTTTCTCTTTCATATTTATGAATTGACTCTGCTAAGGTAGATTTAATCATTTCTTTTTTATCTCCTCCTATAGCCAAACCACCAGCCCCAAGTCGAGTACAGCTTGTTCGTGCCAGTACCACAACTCTTGAGGTTTGCTGGGGTTCAGTTGCTACAGGTAAGCTGACGTCAAAACCAAGAATGAATTTTGATCATTATTTTATTATTGTTGTGAAGCATTTTAATTGAAATTTCCTTATGATATTTTTTGGAATTTCAGCTGATGCATATGTGCTTCAACTCCAGAAGTACGAGATGCCCCCTGCTCCAGTTGTCTCTCAACAGTCATCCCATTCCACCTCAGCAAAGCAACCTATAAAAGCATCAAGCTCAAGTCTACCAGCACGACCATCTGCAAGCTCAAGTACTACATCCCTTAAACCCCCTGTTTCTAATAATCCAGGCATTTCAAAACTACCAGTAAAGACCACACCAGGAAGCATGCCAGCCCCTTATACTGTTCCTGTGTCAGTTACACCTAAGGTGACTACCACTGCTGCAGCAAAGGGTCCTGATACAAGTTCACAACCAGTAACTGTTCCTACTCATGTATTAACTCCATCGCAACCAGCTAAAAGCCCAATAACAGCTGTACTAAAAAGCCAGCCTTCTACTACTCCTGCATCTCCTGTTCCTACAGTACAGACATCACAGTTGAAAAAAATAGTCTCAACAACAGTTGTCAATACAGCCAGTCCATCCACTCCATCAAAATCAACTGTCCAAACTCAAGCTATTGTCCAAGGGCAGCCAGCAAGTGTAGGTGGTGCACAGGGAGTGACACTGTTGAGAACACCTATGCAGCTACCTCCAGGGGTTCATGCCACAATGATAACAAATGCACAAGGTGTACCTGTAATGAAGCTAGAAGGCCCTGGTTTACAAGGAGCCAGTCCTATAATCATGAACCCTGGTGCTGCACAGATTCAAGGTGCAACTATTGTAAGAGTTACTACTCCTGTATCAGTACCAACTATTAGTACAGCCAGCCAAAGTACAGCTGTGAAACCACCAACTCAAAACACAAAAGTGACAACTGTGGCAACAGCAACAACCACAACAACAAGCTCTATCATTAAAAAAGTGACAACACCCACTCCAGTGGCCAAAATCCCATCCACAGCAATCAGACAGCCTGTGCCAGTCACCCTTCCTGCAAATCTACCTCCTGGAACTCAGATCAAGGTGCTTAGTCCATCTGGTCAGCTTACAGCCATTGGGCCAGGTGGAATACAGACAGCATTACAGAGTATTATGTCTCAGCTTCCGCCTGGTATGCAGCTGCAACAAATTAAAGCTGGGTCTTCAACAGTTTTCCAAGCTGTTCCAATACTTTCCTCCTCAGGTAGCAAGACAGCAGCACCTTCTGGTACGCTTGTGCAGTCAACATCTGGAGCTAAGGCTACCATGACAACAACTCTGGCTACAGCAGGAGCTGTAGTATCAACTACCAGCACAGTCAAAGCACCTGGAATTACTCTTGTGTCACAGCTTGGCTCTCAACTGAAGGTAGTCCCTGCCATGACTGTTGCAAAGCCATCAGGAGTCCAGAGCACTGGAGGTATAACAACAAGTACACAGAAGACTATTCCTCAAGCACCCAAAGTTGTAGGAACCACACAAGGTACCACAACTATCCCCAAAACTGTTGCCACAGCTACTCCTCAACAAATCTCATCACAATTCACAGTCATAAGTACAGTTCAACAAGCAACGAAACCTATAATAACTCCCAATACATGTGCTATCCCAGCAACTGTTATGACGGGTGTTAAAGTAGCTGCTCCTCTAAGTGTTGTTAAGACAACTGCGATGTTGACAGCCTCACCACAAAAAATCATCACAACCCCAACAACAATGCTGGTCACTCCACCAAGTGCTGGTAGTAGTACTGTGCCAGGAATCATCAAAACCTCTACCATGATGACTAAACCCAGTGTTGTGAGCATTGTCACACCTCCTGTCATTCCTGTAAATAGAGTAACCAAACCTGTCAGCACTCCTGTCGTTACTGCATTGACAACACCACTGGTCTCTTCTACAGTACCATCCACAAGTCATGCTGTACCAAAGATATCAGGAAGTATGGCTACACCCAATCAAACACCAGTAACAACCACTATCTCACCTAAATCAACAGTAAGCACACCCTCTTCTATGACAACAGCAGCATTAGCAGCACGCTTAACTTCTGCACCACAGACAAGCACTGCAGTATCAGTCAATGGAAGTGTTCCATCTATCTCTGCAACTACAAAGCAACAAATCATGCCTCAACAAAAGGTATTACTAAATTTTGATAATTTTATTACCATAACATACAGCCAGAGCATCAACCATAATAATTATTACAACATACAGACATAATAATTATTTTAAATTAAATTACTTGTTCCATATCCTAAGCTCCCTGGGTTTGATTTTACAAACAACTTTTTTAAGGAAACAGTATTAATGAATCTTTCTTTGTCCAGGTTACACCAAAACAGAACAAAGTGGTTCCTGCCAAAAAGACTGTTCAGCCAAGTGTCTGGTTTGATGTGGGAATAGTTAAAGGAACTACAATGCTTGTTACTCACTATCATCTGACATCAGACAGTAATAAGGAGGTAATACAATTATATATTTTATTAATAATGTGATAATTATTGTTGTCAGTGATTTTGTCATTTAAGCATGCCATAAAAAGTGGCAACTATCCTACCTGTTACTGGTGAATATATTTTCTTTTTCTAACAGTAATGCATATTTTCTTTTCATAGTCTGAAATTGATGTGGTTAGTACTGACCAAAGCTCACCCAAGAAGCAAGAATTACAACCTGGAACAGCTTACAAGTTTAGAGTGGCTGCTATCAATGCTT
>JAADYU020105554.1:0-12561 GCA_011763375.2 Heteractis magnifica | reverse complement strand
TGTGACAGTGACGATTAGATTTTTTTGATACTTTTAAATCAATAATTATTCATCAGTCAGTATTCGTGCGCTACTTTAAGAACTGTAACCTGGTGTACCAACCCAACACACGAACGGTGTATTCTTATTTGTGTAAAGAGATCTCAAACTGAGTCAACAGGTCGGTGGTTTCGCTGTTGGTTTGTTTTAACATGTTTTAGTTTTGTATTTGAATTTTCATACAAAAAACAATAAACACAACAATTAACGATTCGACATTATGATATTTTTCAATCGATTTTCAGTTGACTTTGATGAAGATAGTCCCCCTCAACTTATCTTCAAAAAATCGAATAGCATATTTTATTCATTTAGAGAAGATTTTTTTCAAAGCTTTTAGAAAAATAGCTGGCAGACTAGAGCATTCGAACTTGCTGTCCAAGCGCGTGCACATGCCGGCACCCTGCTGGACCGCTACATTCTGCCTCTGTCCCACATAAACACGATTCCTAGATTTCGTTCTCAATTTCTCATTAGCATAAGGTCTATGTTAGTAGCCAGTCTTGAACCAGCCTCGCCTTATTCCGTTTTTCACGCCTACATTAATTTCTTCAACACGAACTGGTCTCAACATTAATTCTGGTAAGTAAACCACTTCTTTATTCTCTTCAATTCAAACTTTTCATTATTGCTTACTCTAGAGCCCAAATTTCGAAATTCGTAATTCCTACATTCGATTACTGTACCGTCGAACGATGAAAGATTTCGTCTAAACTTTTATTTTCTTGTAGTACTTGAGTTCGTCACATTTGGCATTGTAGCCAACATCCATTCAGTCCCTAGCCCCGTAATTTTGATTCTGCTGTCAATATTTACTAATACTTGGATCCGTTTAGCGCAAAGTAGATAACTGTTTGTTTGCATGACATTTTTATTGCCAGTTATCTTGGCAATTGATTCTTAAGAGTCTCCTGTTCGAGAAAAAAATCCCAGTTTGAATTACCAGCATTACAGTACTTGAGGTGGTTTGAGAGGTATTTTAGGGTAGCGAAAACAAACTTCTTGTTCAAGCACCGGATAGAAACAGCCGGATAGAAACAATCGGATGGAAACAGCCGTCCAACTTCGATGAATTTAAAATTCTAAACATTTCCTTAAAGGAAAAAAAAAAAAAAAAAGCCCCTGGCAATTAAGGTATTTGGCTGTGGAACGTGTTTGCTATAAGTTCCAAAACTTATCCTATTGTTTGTTCAAATTCGACATTTGGCGATAGTACGGAACTGCGACACGAGCTTACAGCTAAGGTTGCAGTTAACATGTTGAAATAAAAAATTGAATTATTCAGCTTGATCCTAACTTGATCGTTCCGCACTATCAGGTTTTGATTCGTCTTGAAATTCCGATTTTATGAGTGTTTTACCATGGTAAACTCTGTAAAAACCCGCTTCAGTATCAATGACTAACTTTCTATACCGACTTGTTTCGAGATTTTAAAATTTTAGAATTTTAACTTAAAGAAAGTTTATAATTAGTAAAAGAAATTTCTGATTTTCTGTCTGGATTAATCGATAATTTCATAACCGCTTATGTTTTCACGCTCCTTTTTACACGTTTTCAGTTTTGGCGTTTGAACAATTTTCACCTTTTGTAGTTATAGCTGTTCGCGGGTTTTTTCGGTGGGAGAGGTGCGTTGTAAGCCCAATACAAGCTATTATACTTGTAATATGTTTATTGCTATAACACTGATAAATCTCCTCTAAGGATGAATGCGTAGAAGTCTATCTTAAAGAATCTAAACTCTGGAAAGTTATATTATCGAAATAAGAATAAATTCTTTGACAAAACACTGAAAAGTCTAACATAAGACAATCATAACCTATATCTGTAGAACTGATTTTCGGCTAAAAAAATTTTAATTAGTCTTATTTTCATTCTTTATTCGACGAAATAGAAGGTATATTTCTTTTAAAATATTAACTAAAGCCATTGCTTAACTTCTAGCAGAAACTATTTGCTGAGAATATCGGGCTCATTTTCATGTTTATTATTATAATTATTTTTTTTCTTTTTATCGCGTAAAACATGGCCCAATGAATTATTTACCACATCAATTTTCTTAATGTATTAACATATTTGCCGGTATCGTAAGGCTCTAACCTCAAGTTAGCTCTCTTTGGATATTCCTAAGTACTTCGCAGATTGTTTCTGGAGCTGATATAACTAAAATCTTAATTAGCCTAGATTTCGCTGATGTGATAAGACATTCAAATAAAGATATACAGTTCTTCCTAGTTTGCATCATTATGCAGGCATTTGGATAGGTGAAGAGAAGCCATTGTCCCTGACCGAAAGACTGCCGGCAGGAGCAGAAACAATTCAGAATAGTCCAATTGCAATCAAGTGAATACAGTCGCGAGAGCTGTAGCATTTCACAGCTAGCACAATATTTTTAATCAAGCATGATCTAGCCTTGATTTGACTGGTACCTTGATTTTTACAACACGATAACAAACTGTAGCGCTTTCCTCTTGTCTTGCCAAGTAAAATATTTCAAATCCATTACTTAAATATCGTGAATAGCAATCTTAAGTAACACCGGTTTTATTGTTTTCTGGGATTGTTATTGTTATTCTTAGTTATTTTTAGGGTAGTTTTTCGTGTTTTTCTTGTTTCTCCCTTTCTTACTTACTTTATTTGTTTTTTCACCACCTGTCTGATTGAACCACTGAGATTTATCGTGCAAAACAAACCAACCGGTACGCGTACTTGGTCAAAAACATCCAACATTCAAGACTTTAGGCCTAGTTGAGACGCCGCACCAACCATAAGCCGTACTGAATTGTTTCAATTAAGTACATGAAAAGTTCGTCGGCGTCTGAATCAATTTGGTGCGGCTGCGTTGATTTGGAGCGGCTAAGGCGTTCTGCACGCCCGAGTCAGCCGAATAATACGGCTCTAGATCGACTTCGATTCATAAGCATTGGCATCCATGAGCCGTACCAAACACATGGATTATTTGAATGACCTTATAATGTATTTTGAAACTGACAAATATTAAGACGGAAAAGTATAATTTGGAAAGGCTTATGAATCAACAGGTCATTGATTTGGGACGACGAAAATATGTATTTAGTACGACTCATGGTTGGTACGGCAGCTGAACAGGGCCTTAGGTATTCAAATCATTTGAAGAATACTATGAGATTTTTTCGATCAATTTATCTAAGAGAGGGCGTTATCAAGACCTCCAGCGAGAAGTTCTGTAAGACAGAGGCCCGCATACGATAATAAAATGTCGAACCAAACACGCAAAGAATTGTGGGTCAATACGGCCGCTTTTCTCTTATCCGTTTCAAAAACTCAGGATTGAATTTATTTTGATTAAATTTTAAAAAACCTTTTGCAAGCCACTACAAAAATGTGCATGTGCGCGTAGTTAATCAATTGTTGTCGGATTCAAGGACTTTTAGCCCTTTGTTCTGTAAAACAAATAAGTTTTTGGTATAGAACATCTCTGTACGCAGGATCGAAAAATATAACCAAGCTTACGTCCATTATGGCCGTCATCAGGGTTGTAAAAGCGCACCACGCTATTGGTAGTTTTTAAGGAAGAAAATGAAGAAAAAACAAGCGAGGATTATGCACGAAAATTCTAAACGCGTTGTGATTGGTCAGAATAAGTTCCTCTCCCCTGTCCCCTCTCTTCTCTGAATGTTGATTGACTATCCAGCGGGGAATTTGGTAAACTTGCCGAGCCTAGTTATTCACTTTCCCGATTTATCAGGAAGATTATTCTATTCGAATTTACGTATCAGGTTCAGCCGCAAAAGAGCACCGTCACGATGAGTCGGTTGCCGCTCCAGTGTCGCATGGTGCGGCCGAACTTCGAAGGTTTGTCATACCATGCAATCCAAAACTGCTTTACCAAACTGATTGTGACGTCGCTCCTTTGCAGGCATTGATTCATCAACCAGATTCAGCAGATGAGTAAAGGGGCGTTTGGAACTGGCCTTAGCTGTACCACTTTCCGGACACGTCACTGTTATTATTTTCTAATTTCAGACCACATGTTCTACCCCTTGAGTTTCATTCCTTTCGTTACCGCCATAGACCTTTCTCACACGGCGGCCATGTTGACTGAAACATGCAATACATTTCGGTCGGGTACGCCTCGCATTCAAGTACTTCGGGACGAGTTTATTCCATGGGAAATAAATATGACTGCCGCGTGAAAGGATTATTGCAAACAAAGCAAATGTAGATGTGGATTTATTTCGATGACCTTGTTTATCCCGATGCTTGAAATGGCACACCAAGTTCGAATTGAAAAGGTCTTTTTTGCACAGATAAGCTAAAATGACTTTCAAATAGAAGCAATGCAACATGAACGAAAATTTGAAAAAACACGATCTGATATTAAGCACAATAAGACTAATTATGCTGTTGACAAACTTTTATAGACATCCTGTGGATTTCTGTTGTATGGAAGAAATGGAAAGACGTCATATTTGTTTTGTCATTTTTCAAGCTTTTTTTCTAGAAAATGGTGGGCGAAACAAGCAACCAACCATCATTTTTCCCTTGACCCCTCCTCCCCCCGTAAAAAAAAGATTTCTCGAAATTTTCCTAGTTTATTTCATGGTTTAGTAACGGCTAAAATTACACATTTCTGTGAAGAATATCAAATTAATACGCACGATGATCAAGTTAGACTGTAGTGATTCTAAAAACTCTCCTGTAGGTGAGTAGAATGCAGGATAGAAATCCCAAGAAACCCAACAATTATAATTGTAGCGGTTGTTCACCATATTTTTTCCACAACTTTTTGACTAAACTTTTATTCTTAGACAAAAATTCAAAATAAGCTTGCTAGAGCTGACTTTTCTCCAAACCAAACAGGTAGCTAAGTCAGACCAAAAAAACAGACCAACGCCGTCTTGTACGAAAACAACTGCTTCGTATTTCACCTCCTTAATTATTCAATATCTCAATTAACTTGTTAATTTAGCGCTGAAAACTTGGAAGCTGCAGAAATTGTTTTGCAGCCCTGGGCTAAACTCCTCTCGCTACCAGAGTCAACTTGATTTTGTTCGTGAGTATTTTAGCCATAATTATTAGCGTGAAGAACGTCTTTTACTCTCACCATCATATTCATTTCCCCCCCAGTTTATCTGAAAAACCTTCTGGATTGGTTACTTGCAGTTTAAGTTACTGTTTGGGAGAGTTTGTACAACTGTGAGGAATAGGCAAGTCTCGCGTCAAGATGTTTGCCAAACTCAACGAGAATGTTTGAAGTTTTGAAAACTACTGTAGAACAAAGGAAAATCAATGCTTTTAGACCATTTTGAGATTTGTAACAATCAACACCAAGCGTTGACAGGCATGCCTATATAAGTATCTATACTTGGCTTTGGTTTTTAGGTTAATTAAAAGAAAGGAAAAAAAGAAGAAGAAGAAGAAAAGAAAAAAAGAAAGATTTTTCCGAATTTTCAACTGAAACAAACACAAGAAAGAAAGGAAAACATGATATTTAAGGCATTGATTAGTTTAGCACGACTGGATAATAGTAATCTTCAGCAAAAAGTTTTTGAGAAATAATCTCATTTATAATATTGCATATGCCACAGGATCAGGATCATTTCAGAATATTACCTCATTTCATGGATCAAAGTATCACAATATTACATATTATAAAGACGTTGTAAATGCTCATAGTAATGTACTGGGTGTGTTTGATATCTCTAATTGTTCTGTATTGTAAGGAAGGATTAGCAGAGGCCAGCTTCATTAATAGTCTTTTGAAATATCTGTTTGCGATACATGATGTGAAATTCGTGGTAAGTTCGTTGTAGTTCAAACTCCAAGGCTTTAAACTCGAATGGCAGTGATTTGGATCGTCGTGTTTCCATTTTTAGAGGCTGATTAGTAATTCTGAACAGGTGCTAGATTTACATAGCTACATTTTGATGTCAAAGATGAAAAAGTCCTGTACTTGTATTAGCAACAAGATTTAGAAGAAATACACAAGCCGAATATTTTTAATGATGGACACAGGAAAATGCAATTAAGGCTTTCTAAAAGCAATTCACTACTGAGCATATTTGAGTGCTGGATGGGTTACTTTAGTGGGATTCTAGCGAAATTGCTGCTGACTGAGCGAACCAGGTGACTGTATCCTTAGTTGTACCAATACCAAACGTTTTGAGCTTATTTTAAACATCTGGTCTTTTATGATTGTAAAGGCTCAGACATGAGCACTTCTTCTTAATGAACAAAACAATCAAGGGAGAGCCAATCATATTCATCCTTTTTCTTTGAAGACCATCAGACCAAAGTGTTTAAGAAAGTCTGTAGTAACGTTACTAGGAACACCGCTACACCCCCAAAAAATAATATAACAAAAAGTTCATCCTTGAGAATCAAGACAGAATATTTCAGCTCTGGAACTCCTCAAAAAAAACGTAAGGCAAGAATGAATGACTAACTAAAAGATTAGATTCCGCGAATTCAGCGAAACCAGACGAAGGTATTTATAATTAAGTATTCATCTTGGAAATCGTCAAAAAGAACGAAGTAGAATAATTTGACGTGAGTTATGAAGTTTTAAAACCGTCTGCTCTGAGTGGTCTTCAAAAACTTTCGATAAAGTGAGCGAAATCAGAGGAAAAATTATTTAAAAATATGGCGAAAATATATTCGACTTTATGACATAGTTTTTAACTTTTTCGTATTATTATTTTAATGAATGCTGAGCCAATACTTTCAAGAACTACTCCTTTGCGTAACACTTTTGAGAATTACTCCTGGGATAAGAATCAATCTTACTTTCAATTCATAAATGAGGGGATAGTCTATGAAGAGTCGCTAGGGATTAAGGGAATGAACATTTTCTTGTAGTAATTTTTGACTAACGGGAAACAAAAATTCAAGGAAAATTTACTGATTTTGTGCGAGTGGGGAAAAAAGCCCAAACATTTGCCAGTAGTAAAAAAGTACAAATCATAAAAAGTTAACTTAAGACATCAATATGTCAGTCCTTTTTTGTAATTTTGTTTCTTCAAAGTATAGCGCTTCTCCCATTTTATTAAGTTTCATTGTTTTCGCTTCACCGCCATCTTATTATGTTTTTGTTTTTCTGTTATCTTTGAACAGTATCATAAGACAGGGCAGATTACTGGAAGATTCATTGTCAAGATGAGGTGCAACTTTCTAAAGGCCTTGTTCATACTCATATTGTGTAACCTCATTGAAGATTCAAGTGCTAATAAAGAGAAAAGGTACAAAGTTCCTGATTTAATATATGATTCTCCACTTGATAATACTCTTGTTTATGCATGGTACTGATGAATACTCCTTTAACTATAGATCTGTTTCAGACAGATAAAGTTAATGAATATGTCCAAAAATTTTTGTTTGGCAAAGTCCGGGACTAATTTCGGCGATCCAGGAAACATTTTCTCTTCATCAGTCCTTAAAAGGCATAAGTGTTTAACAAATAGATATTTTCGACAATCAATATTTTGTCTCCCTAGACACCCGATTTTGATTAGGAGCCCATGACTAGGAACGTCTATCCCACGTGTCACAGCGTTTTCACAATAGGAGCTATTTTAGAACTAAGCTTTGCATACAAAAAAAAGTCGTTTGACCAATGGGCGCTCGTTTCCGGTATAACGTTTGACGTTTGAATACTAATTACTTAGTTGCTAGAATTTGAGAATTAAACTAAAATTTGAGATTTTAAACACGTTTGTCGCTGGAAAAAGATTGTAAGGAAGCTTAATAGGATAGAGAAGACTTCATAACATTTTAATCTATGTAGTCGATTTAAGATGAGCAAAGTTTGTTTTTTGATCTGTATTTAGGGACCATTCGTTATTTATGCCAGGGGGGTGGGGGTGGGGGCTGGCAAGAATGAGGGGGTGGGACATCAAAAATTCATGACGGGATCACAAAAAGAATATGCATAGAAAGAAAGAATGACTGTCTTTATGGGGAGGGGTATGGTGTTTAGGGTTAGAGCTGGATGAATCTTGCCAGCCCCCCGGGATAAATAATGAACGATCCCTTATAGAGACGAAACGTTGTTTTGAGTTTTACAGCCGCCAAAATCCCTCCTTTTCTATTGTAAAAATTATACATTTACAAAAATTTAAAAGATTTAAATCTCAATCTGTTTTATGATAAACCAAGAAAAAAAGTAGTTATTAAGAATTTTAGTACTTCGCCCATGTCGAAATATTTTCTTTGAAGATTCATAAATTCACAGACGAAGCAAGTTGAAAGTTGTCTTTCGCCGTGAACGAATATTGGCGAAAAAATCGTGACTTTTGAAGCCCTCTTTACCTACATTTAACAAGGCTTTAATTGACTCATTGCTATCAAAATATTCACTAAATGTTAAGAAGATTTATGGAAATGTGGGACTTCTTCTTCTACTTCGCATCGCCTTCTTTGACCGCCACTGAAAAAGGAAGTGCGGACCTCAAGGAAAACCGCGAAAAATGTGTTAAATAAATAGCTACCTCTGTGATGCTGTGACACGAGACAAGGACGCTTCTAGTCATGGGCTCCTGATTTTATGGAATTCATCAGTTTCGCCATGACATTTCCCCGTATTAATCTCTCGCCAAACATACTCAAGATCTTTAAAAATTAATAGTCAATACCCCTAATAAAGTCACCGATACGAAGTCGCGTTTTGCATTATAGGGGTATACCAATATCTGACAGACTCTTTTATATCTTAGGGCACTGGAGGACTATGAGGAATCAATGGACGAAGCACAGAAGCTAGCCCATTTTGTCAACGATGCCATCAAAAACAACGACAAGAAAGTCAGACCAAATGCTGGAGGTATGACGCAAATTATTCGATGGTCAGCAGTTACCTAACAGAGCATGCGTAGGCTTCTAGTCCCTAGAACTGAGCCTGCGTTCCTTTTGATCTGCACCAAGTAGTGTAGGAATCTAGTTTAATGAACTACGGCTAACGTACTACGACGCTTTGCACTTGACTGAGAAACGATGAAAGTTTTAACATAAACTTTGAACATCCAGCTTCTAATGTTTCAAAGGACAACCGCTACACAGCCTATAGTATACCAAAATACTGAGTAGTACCGTGAGAATGATCGCTTCTGATTGGCTGAATTTGCTCCCTGCTTCAATATTTCAGGCCAAACAAATCTCGTGCCGAATTTACTCCTTATTTGTAAAACGATAGAAGCTTATGAAAACAATTTAAAAGAAGAGAAAATGTATGGAAAGTACAGGGAATGAAAATGAGTCAAAAGTTATTTGGCTTCGGCAAAGACCAATACAATCTCGTCCCCAGAGCCTGCGTTCCTCCTGGTCAGCTCCTCGGTGATAACCAGGAGTAACGAAGGCCCTGGGGACGAAATTAAGACCAACTGACCGATTCCACGAGTGATTTTCTTTGAAAATGAAGAAACTACGGTCAACACGGCAGCAACTACAGTAATTTCAAAGAGTACCTATAAATCAACAGTTTGCAATGTTTTAGTGACAGAGAATAAAATCCCGAAAAGATATTAATGTTACGAGGTGACTGCTCACAGATAGTGCTGGAACCGTTGGTTTATTGGTACTGAAGAACAACTACTAAGTAAGAGCTTACATTCAGCTTATTTTTAGCGTAGGCACCTAGAAATTACAATAGGCTGTCAATCAATATACTAAAGCATTACGTGTAGAAAGATGATTGATTGCTTCTAGTAAAAGTGTAAACTAAACTCTAAACTACAGTAAAGGGCGTCACCTGTAAACAAGAACTAAAAATACTAAAATATAGTGTAGACCAGGTGTAGTTGTTGGCAAACTAGCTCCCGAAAAACAGGTGGATTAACACAGCACAATCAAGCGAGAAATTGGCAAGGAAACACATGGAAGTGAACTCTCCTCTAATTAAGTATCATGTTTCCGGGAGGACAAACATGTTTACGCTATTAAACATTAATTAGAAATAATCTATTCCATCAATTATTAGCTTCATTAATTAGCAAAAACATGTTTCATAACATTAATGATCATATTTACATAGTTTCAGTGTATGATAATTTACAGTCATGCTTACCACTAATTTGCATAGTTTTGAAATTAAAGATTTTATGTAGAAATAACTTTTCTTTGCAAAGAGGATGTTTATGAAATTAAACTGTAGAAGTTTAACAGTGTCATAAGATTTCTCAGCGTAGTTATTAATATTTTTGTACCTAAAAAGCATGAAAACGAGGCACAGCAACGACATACGAAGGTCTATAAATTTGATCCTCAATATATTTTGGGAATTTCATTCTAAAACTTTGATTTATAGGTTATCTTTCCAATTAATTCGGCAAGTTCTTCCTATTTTTACTTTGAACAAAAATCAGTCGTGGAATCGGTCAATAGGAACACAATCTCTAATCTCTTGGAAACTACCATTAGACCTAATGCGCATGCGTCATTTGATATTACTCAAACCTTGAAAAATAATTTTTTTGTAAAACAGACAAATTTTTTTAATCTTCCTTAACCACAATCTAATGTGGCTGTTTGTTTACGTTGTTTTTGTTTCATATTCAAAATATCTGGACTGTTATTATATTTGTAATAAGTTTTCATACCCAAACAAAATAACCGGGGAAAAAAAAAATCCATTAGCAGAAGTATTAGTACGTTCAACTTTTAGACCACGGGAAATAATTCTTTAATTTGGCTTAGCCGTGAGGGAAACTGTTTTATCTCCTTAAACCAACACACAGCTGTCTAAAAATATTTTTTTGAGCGGACCGAGAAAAGTTGTCAGATGAAGACGGTGTTACCTTCTTGAATGGTTTTGATGTAATGTTTTTTTACGATTTCAATCTAGATTTACAGAATTGAATACCTCGTAAAAGAAACTTGAATATTTCCAATGGCAAGTAGTATTTATTTTTGTATATAAATCAACCTTCACGAATCGAATTTAACGGTCTGAGTTTAATTTCGTACGTTATGAAAAATTTTGAGCTAAGAGACAAAAAATTCCGGACAAATTTTGCTTCATAAAATCAGTAGTCTAAATAAAACCGTACCTTTTGTGTGTTTTCTCTTTTCTTCTAAGCTTGGTTTTCTTGAGTTACGGTAGACGGGAAACGCGGCAAAATAGGAACCAAAAAAATTTCAAACTTTTTCCTATGCTCGCGGCGAACGTTAACGTTTCAACAGTACTTTTTGTTTTCAAATGAAAGTTAGAATTTTTTAACCTTTTCTTGTACCGGACCAAACATAAGATAAATATGGAAGTACTGCGAATATCAAACGCCTTTTATGCGGGATTTAATTGTCACAAAATGGACCAATCATACGGAAGAATCTAGATACAAAAAGCCATTTCAAAGCTAGATAACCGATTGAAACAAAAAAATAATAATTTCATCGCTTCCTCTTTTCCTGACTGGAATCTTATATATCCTATTGCTGATAAGAACTCTAATGTGTTTTACAAAGCTAAGTATCCTTTATTGTAAGCGTCTTTAACTTCTGCCCTCGGGGCTAAGAGAGCTATTCGAGGGCGCATGTAAAACCCCCATTTTACGCACGATCATTATTCTCTTTTCCTTTTCAAAATCTACAGACATTAAGATTAGTTTTTAAAGCGTTGTTAATTTTTTCTTCTTTTCAGGCCCTCCGGTTATAGTCCAAGTAGAATTCAAAGTCGTTTCTTTTGGTGAAATCAAGGAAGCAGAGATGGTAAGAAATCAGGAAAGGATTCTTAAATATAAACGTACCTCTAACAGAACTATTTGTACCACTCTAACATTCCAAGAATCCTGCAAGTTGCAGTTTATAAAATCCTTGATGAATGCAACGTGCGTTCTTAACGTTTGGTTAGGGAGAATTTTTTGTGCGCGCATCAGCGTGGGTCTTAAAAAACCTCTTTCTTGCTTAATGCCGCCCGCCCTACGCATATCCCAGTAAAGAAACACGCGCTATCGTTTTATCCAAAATTTTGAAGCAATACGGTGAACTGTGCCGTTGCTCTCGATAATAGAATGTAAATTAAGGCTTGGCGGAGATCTAAAGCTTTTAGTTGTGAAGTCATTCGATCATGCATAAAAAATAACGAATACCAACTTTCAAGTTTAAAATAGAATAAAATAACGAAATAAAATAAGTCTCTTTATTTAATTGCCTAGTCGTTCTAGCGCTTTCTCACTAATTGGGGGCACTATCACTCACACACACTACCACTACATTAACTGTGTTAAGCATACAACTCTCAGCTCACATGTCGATTTTTACGGAGGGAGGAAAACACGAGAACAAATTCCCTAACCTTCTTCTTAAGGTGGCTGCTTACTATTGGTAAAATCCTTGACAAAGTTTTTGAATCACAATATTTTAAACTGAAATTTAATGCCGAGCTCAAATCCGAAAAGAAAAAAAGGTGTGTCCCGAAGTGTGTTTCGAGATATCCGCGATTTAATGCATGCATACCTACAAAATTTTGAAGGAAAAGAAGCGAAAACCACCATCCCAAGAAAAAAATTCATAGTGCAAACGTTATTGAAGGTATTGGCTTGCTTTTCACAGGAA